>JAABKJ010075445.1:55091508-55351046 GCA_011634705.1 Andricus grossulariae
TAAATACAGTCGAACCTGGATTTAGCGCCGGTTTTGGGGCTGACCTTGACGTTAAATCCAGAGACTCGGAACTATTTGGCTCTCTCCTGTTTTATCTCTCTCCTGTTTTATCTCTCTCCTGTTTCTCTGTTTTGTCACGCCTGACTGCACACCGCAAATCCCCCCGTAAACGCCTTTCACGTATCCCCACAGCGCGGCGTCAATTCTCAGAAGGGCACAATCCAGGGGAGCTAAATCCGGGTTTTACTGTATTTCGTGAAAAGTATTTTTTCACTGTAAAAAAACTTTCCCAGAAAAATAAACTTTTTCGTCCTGGAAAACCTGAAAAAGTCCTTGAAATTTTGTTTAAGAAACGCTAGACACCCTGCATTTATGTTTAATGGAAAGGATAACTTTGTATCATTGTTCCAATTAGTTATAATTAAATCTTTTGAAGTAGATAAAACTTTTTTTTTCATAGTGTGTTGTTGTCTATAAACTGAAGACGCGTGAGTTGATTTTATGCATTGCACGATTCTCAAACTCTCTTCCTTTCTTTACATTTACACATAATGACAATGATTGCTATCCGGAGTGAAAACGTACTGCGTTTTGGCATTTACGAGCGTACAGAGAATTAATTAATTCTATCCTTTTCTTCCTTCGCGCGACCGTCGCTCGCCCAGCGTAATCGCTAATTACTCACCACTGACAATTAAATGAATTAAGTTTGCCGCTGTCGCCGAGTTTCAAAGTCCCGTTGGGTGATAATCAAGAACACTCAGAACCGGCCTCTGATTTCAATCAAAATCTCTATTAAAGCTAATCTCTATTTAAAAAGTTAGAGAGCGTTTACATATTACGTAACGTTAAATTTCAATTTATTATATATAATAATTTAATTTAATTTTTAATATTTTATTTGGTTCGAAAATTCATTTCTTATTGTAGATATAGTCGAACCTGGATTTAGCGCCGGTTTTTGGGCTGACCTTGACGTTCAATCCAGAGACTCGGAACTATTTTGTCTCTCTTATTTTATCTCTCTCCTGTTTCTCTTTCTGTTTTGTCACGCCTGAGTGCGCATCGAAAATCATCCCGCAAACGCCTCTGCGGCGTAAATTCTCGGAAGGGCAAAATCCAGGGGAACTAAATCCGGGTTTCACTGTATTTCATCTATTTCCATTAGAAATGCAACTGTCTGGTTAGAAATTAATCTTGTTGAAAACGCATCTATTTTGTTGAATATTTGTCTTTTTTTGGTAGAAAATTTATCTTTCGGATTGCAAATTCAACTATTGGGTTAAAAATTCATTCTTCTGGTCTTTTTGTGTTGAAAATTCATAAATAATTAAAATCTTTCTATTGAGTTAGTTGGGGGTCCGATGGAATCCGGGTGATTTGAGTAAAGCAACCGTTAGCTCTTATGAAATCGACTGATCCTTCATACTTTTATGGAAGATACCATGGATCCTCTTGTCGAGGATCTATTCGCGTCAGTTTTTCTATTGTGCTTTCTTGAGCCGGTCCTTCAGGAGTTAGTACTGGGGACAGACAATGTTTGATGTCTCATACTCGTCCCTGATATTGAAGTCAATGCCAAGTTTTTCGGCATCCTTCTTCGCTGCTTTGTACAGAAACATTCCTTTGCCCACTTTTTCGTGTTTCCTGACTATTTTTAAAACATGGTCTTGTCCACTTGCGACCATATGTACTGTACCCAAAATGGTCCTGTTGTGAAGACATTCTAGAATCAGTATTCCGCGACCACTTTGACCCAATAACGAGGGATTTGAGCTCTCCTTTGTCCATGGAACCACTCTTAATGAATAGAGTACTATCGAGATGGTGGGCATGTTCGATGCAGATACTTTGTTCCTCACCGACAGTTAGCAGGGCCAAATATGCCGGGTACGACGTTTCAATTTCCGTCGAAGAGCATTTCTTATGAATAGTACGTCCTGGATGCGGCTCTGCGCACGCCAGGGTACACTACCGTCGAAAATTGTCTGTACGATCAGCGAAAGCACTATTAAAAATCACTGCTGAATTTTAAACGTGATTACTCGTTCAAAAATCGAGCGAATGACTTTTATAAAAAACCTATTAAAAAGCTTATCAAATTACGCGTCAACTGAGCCCCAATAGAAGTATTTTAGTCGCTTTAGCAGCGAGTTTAGCCATCTGCGGTGCTCGCCGACTGAGACTCAACGGACATGCTTGGACATTTGTTGTCATATTTTTGGAACCCCTAAATATTTTCGAAGTTTTATTGCTCAAATTGCAGAACGTAGTCACGCTTCAAAGTCAGCAGTGATTTTCAATAGTACTTTCGCTGATCGTACCGACCATTTTCGACGGTAGTGTGTGTATTGGCCTCTCCAGCTTCAAGGTGCCGTAAAGCACTTCTGTCAACGAGCTCAGTGTCTTCGGGAATACCATTAAATCGTCCTTGCTTCAAATTAACTTTAGCGCATGTTTCTAACCCAAGCTACATTCCACTCTGCCCAGTGTAGTCATCGACAGTCCCTAGAGGTAGATCTAGTTTCTCTTCATTTATAGCATGGACCTTGAGATCATGCATCTATAATACATAAGTGACCTTATTCTTTCGATTTCCGGGTTTGCCGCAGAAGTCTCCTTGGGAATGGCGAAGTTTAGGAGATAGTGGCAATATAAGACAAAAGAGGAGAAGGCTCATGGTGCCACCCTGAAAGACGCCTTTCTGAAAGGTGACGTTGTTAGTTGTCACACTATGTTTTACAGATCAGACAGTAAATCTGATTTTCCAAAGCGGCATCAATTTCTCTTTGCACTTTGCTATGTGTGGATGAACCTTTAAGATTTCAAACAGACGGATTATTAGTCTATAGAAGGTTGAATCAAAAGCTTCTTCGTAGTCAATCCAGGCCATTGATAGGCTACGACTTTCTTTGAGTCGTCTTGTTCGTACGTCTCTCACCATGCAGGTCCGATTGTCCAATAATTTCTATCATTTAGGATAGCAGTGAAGCTCTTCTAAAGCGTGTTCAGATAAGTTATTAACCTATGACTCCTAGAGTTAAACTATTTTTTCACCTTCGGAAGGAGCACTGTCCGTCCTTCCACTAACCACTCCGCAGTAGGCTCCTTGGACTTCAGATATGAGGTTTGAATATAAGTCAGATGTTGTTGGGTTGAAGGAAACTTCTTTTTCCCAAGAAGATCTTGATACCATCTGGTGATAGGTGGACGTTTCTCCTCAGGTCTTATAAGGGAACTTCACAGCTCCTTGAAGCTATTTATGTCCTTTGTGTTTTCCTATACTAGATATTAGACTTTGGAGAATTCTTTCCAAAATGTCTTGACCTCTTCTGGTTTTGGCGGGTGGTCGATAGTGATTAGAGAGTCACGGAAGTTTCGAGATTGGTCAGGGAAAACAGTTCATCTTTCTTGACCCACCTGTCTCTCCACTCTGTACTTCTCCTAGCATCAGATAGTACCCATATGAATGAATCGTCAATCACACACTGAATTCGGGACGCGTATTGTCTTGCCCAGCCTATCTTGTAGCTGAGTTTATGTATGCGTCTTTTTATCTCATGATCAGTCATTGGTTTTGTTTTAAGGTTTGCATTCGCCAAAGTTCTCGCTGCGTCATACATACTACAATTGATGGTTTGGAGGTCAGATTCTTCGAAAAAATTTTCATGAAGCGTGTCATCCAGTTGAGCCAGATGAGAAAAACTGAAATGTTATTGTTTCTTCTGGTCACAAAGAATCGCTCTTACACCTCGCCTCACTTTCTTTGTTGCTAGCTAGTTCTGGCTATGGTAGGGTAGGCGCTTCGCTTATACATATAACCTTTTTTACGGGCACCACAGCGCATGCAGTCGTGCCATGTAACATTTTTACTCAGGGACCATACGGGTATCGTTGCACTCCAGCAGTTTGACCCACGGCGATCCATCCACACGAAAGTATTCAAATTTTGCCAATCAAACGTATTGACTCTCTCTTCGTTGGCTCCACCAAATCTAGGGTAGTCAGGATTGTTGTCCGATCCATTTTTGGGAGCCCGGCGCGTTTGACTGTTTTGAGCCGCACTTACCACTATGTTTGGCATTATCGTGGTTGTTCCCAAGAGCAGCTAGAGACAGTTTCCGTCAGCCTTTAAAGAACCTCGCATGCTAGAGCAACACTGCATACTCTGGGAGATCCGCCAATCTTCTGAAGGCACCGGTTGAGATACCACTCCCTAGTAGCACGTGGCCTTCCGCACGGTTGCGTACGCCTCAGCTTGGGTTTTTTTACTTCGGAATCATAAATATATATATATATATATATATATATATATTACTGATATAATAACCATATTTTATGGTAATCCAGCATAATCCAAGGAATCCAGTGTAATTCGAAGTAATCCACTTGTAATCCACGTGTAATCTATTTGTAATCTAGATTAATCTAGTAATAATCCGTTTAATCCACTTGAAATCCACGCGTAATCCACTTATAATCAAGAGTAATCTAGTACTTTTCCGTTTAATCCACTTGTAATCCAAGTGTAATCTACTTGTAATCTAGAGTAATCTAGTATTAATCGGGTTAATCCACTTGAAATCCACGTGTAATCCACTTGTAATCTTGAGTAATCTAGTATTAATCGGGTTAATCCACTTGAAATCCACGTGTAATCCACTTGTAGTCTAGAGTAACCTAGTATTGATCAGTTTATTCTACTTGTAATCCACTTGTAATCCATTCGTAATCCATTCGTAATCCACGGGTAATCCACTTGACATCTAGAGTAATATAGTATTAATCAGTTCAATCCACTTGAAATCCACGTTTAATCCACTTGTTATCTAGAGTAACCTAGTATTGATCGGTTTATTCCAATTGTAATACATTTTGTAACCTACGTGTACTCCACTCGTAATCTAGAGTAATCTAGTATTAATCGGGTGAATCCACTTGAAGTCCACGTGTAATCCACTTGTAATCCACTTATAATCTAGAGTAACCTAGTATTGATCGGTTTATTCCACTTGTAATCCACTTGTAATCCATTCGTAATCCACGGGTAATCCACTTGTCATCTAGAGTAATCTAGTATTAATCAGTTTAATCTACTTGAAATCCACGTTCAATCCACTTGTAATCTATAGTAACCTTGTATTGATCGGTTTATTCCAATTGTAATCCATTTTGTAACCCACGGGTAATCCACTCGTAATCTAGAGAAATCTAGTATTTTTTCGTTAAATCCACTTGTAATCAACGTGTAATCCACTTGTAAACTAGAGTAATCTAGTATTATTCGCTTTAATTCACTTGTAATCCATTTGTAATCCACTTGCATTCTTGAGTAATCTAGTATTCATCCGTTTAATCCACTAGTATATAACTTGTGATCGACGTGTAATCCACTTACAATCTAGAGTAATCTAGTATTATTCCGTTTAATTCACTTGAAATCCACGTGTAATCCACTTTTAATCAATAGTAATCTAGTATTTTTCCGTTCAATCCACTTGTAATCCACTGGTAATTCACGTGTATACCACTTGCAATCTAGAGTCATCTAGTAATATTCGGTTTAATCCACTCGAAATACACGTGTAATCCACTTTTAATCTAGAGTAACCTAGTGTTGATCGGTTTATTCCACTTGTAATCCACTTGTAATCCACTTGTAATCCATTTGTAATCCATTTGTAATCCATTTTTAACCCACGGGTAATCCATTTGCAATCTAGAGTAATCTAGTATTGATCGGTTCATTCCACTTGTAATCCATTTGTAATCCACGGGTAATGGACTTGTAATCTAGAGTAATCTAGTATTGATCGGTTTATTCCACTTGTAATCCATGGGTAATGCACTTTTAATCTAGAGTAATCTAGTATTATTCGGCTTAATCCACTTGTAATCCACTTGAAATCCACATGTAATCCACTTGCAATCTAGAGCGATCTAGTATTTTCCGTTTAATCCACCTGTAATCCGAATGCAATCCACTTGTAATCTGGAGTAATTTAGTATGATTCGGTTTAGTCCACTTGTAATCCACTTGTAATCCACTTGTAATGCTCTTGTAATCCACGTATAATCCACTTGTAATCTAGAGTAATGTAGTATTATTCCCTTTAATCTACTTGTAATGTACGTGTTATTCACTTGTAATCTAGAGCAATCCAGTATGAATCGGTTCAATCCACTTATAATCCACGTATAATCTACTTGTAATCTAGAGTTATCTAGTATTTTCCCATTTCATCTACTTGAAATCCACATGTAATCCACTTGTAATCTAGAGTTATCTAGTATTTTCCCATTTCATCCACTTGAAATCCACATGTAATCCACTTGTAATCTACGTGTTATCCACTTGGGATTCACTTGTAATCTAGAGTAATCTAGTATTAATCCATTTAATCTACTTGTAATCTACGTGTTATCCACTTGTAATCTAGAGTAATCTAGTGCAATATAGTATTTTTCTGTTTAATCCACTTGTAATCCACATGTAATCTACTTGTAATCTAGAGTAATCTATAGTAATCTAGTATGATTCGGTTTAATCCACTTGTAATCCACTTGTAATCCACTTGTAATTCACATATAATTTACTTGTAATTGAGAGTAATCTTGTATTAATCCATTTAATCTACTTGTACTCCACGTGTTATCCACTTGTAATCTAGAGAAATCCAGTATTAATCGGTCTAGACCACTTGTAATCCACGTGTAATACACTTGTAATTTAGAGTAATCTAGTATTTATCCGTTTAGTCCACTTGTGAGCCACGTGTAATCCACTTTTAAACAAAAGTAATCTAGTATTATTCGGCTTAATCCACTTGCAATCCACTTTTAGTCCACGTATAATCTACTTGTAATCTAGAGTCATCTAGTATTTTCTGTTTAATCCACGCGTAATCCACTTGTAATCTAGAGTAATCTAGTATTTTTCCGTTTAATCCACTTGTAATCCACTCGTAATTCACTTGTAATCCACTTTTAATCCACTTGTAATCCACTCGTAATCCACGTGTAATCTATTTGTAATCTAGAGTAATCTAGTATGATTCAGTTTAATCCACTTGTAATCCACGTGTAATTTACTTGTAATCTAGAGTAATCTTGTATTAATCCATTTAATCTACTTGTACTCCACGTGTAATCCACTTGGAATCTAGAGTAATCTAGTATTATTCCGTTTGATTCACTTGAAATCCACGTGTAATTCACTTGTAATCAATAGTAATCTAGTATTTATCCGTTTAGTCCACTTGTGAGCCACGTGTAATCCACTTTTAAACAAAAGTAATCTAGTATTTGGTTAATGCACCTTTTTAATCAGAAATGTTACTGTTTTGTTTAAAATTCGTCTTTTTGATAGAAATTTCATCTTTTTTTGTCAAAAATACAACTGTTTGGTTGAGGATTCATCCTTTTTGGTTGAAAATTTAATTATTTTGTTGAAACTTGAAGAATTTGGTTGAAAAGCCTAATTGGTTAATGCACCTTTTCCATTAAAAATTCTACTATTTTGCTAAAAATTCATATTTTGGTTGAAAATTGAATTACTTGTTTGAAAGTTTAATTATTTTTATAGAAATTAATTTTTTTAACTGAAAATTCATCTCTTTGATTGAAAATTGAAACATTTGTTAAAATATTCGTTTTTTGTTTGAAAATTAATTTTCTAAACTGAAGTTCCCCTGCCTTGCTAAAAAATGTTAAATTTTCTCTAAATCTGAATTAGTTAATGATTAACTAAATTTTAGTTAAAAACGACTGAAATTCCAATCAAATTTGACTAATTCGCTGTAGAAAAAATCACTCTAAAAATTAATGAATATAATTTCGCTGATTTTTCAGTCAAATATAATGTCAATTACGAAGGAAAAAAAAACATTTACTGATTCATTTAGTAATAATTACTAATTTTCAGTTAAATTTCACCAATTGAATTATTTACCAATTTTGAGGTATATTTGACTGAGCAATCAGTAAAAATCGATTGAAATGATAACTAAATCAAGCAGTGACTTGCGCCTTACTGAAACTTCAATAACTTTTTCTACTGAAAAAAATCAGTGAATACCTGAACTATCAATAAAAATTTATTGACATAATTATGTTAAAAATTGACTGATAAATCAGTAATTTCTTTTTAAATATGAATCAGTGAAAATTGTATTAACATTTTGTTGACATTCAATAGATTTTCAATAAAATTGAGATTATACTCTATTTCCAAATTTTTCATTTAAAGAATATTTTCTTGCCTCTGCTAACCGTGATAGTAAGTGTAATTGGAACCAGTCAGAACTAAGAAGAAATGTGAGACGAAATATTAAATTTCGCAAATATTGAGACACATTTTCCTCGGATAAAAATAAACATATTTTCTTTTTCAGTTTAATAATTTAACAATAATTTAATTAATAATTTTAATAAATAATTTTAAAATAATTTAATAATTTAAAATAATAATAATTCATACCAAAAAATGTAATGATATATTTTTTACCTATTTTTTATAATTCAATCAAAAGTAGATATGGTTCATTGATACAAAGTAGACAATTTCAGACCAAGTGATTTTCAAAAACAAATTTTTAAATCGACAAAAATAATTTATTTTTATTTTTTACTTAATAGTTGAATTTAAAACTAAGAAAGATCAATTTTCAACAAAAAATGAAGTAGTTCAATTTTCATTCAAGAGAATTAATTTTAAATAAAAAAATATAATTTTTTAAAATAAATAAAATTACAAAAAAAAGTTTAATATTGTACGAAATAGTTGAATTTGCTAATAAATTGTTGAATTTTCAAACCAAAAGACAAATTTTCTACAAAACAGTTTAATTTTCAACCCATGAATATGAATTTTCAAAAAATAGTTAAATTTTCAGTTAACAAATTAATTTTTAATAAAAAAAAAATAATTTTTTTACTAAAATTATGAATTTTAAACCAAAAAAATTGACTTTTAAGATAGTGGTTCAAGTTTCAAACAAGAATTTAAATTTTCAACCTAAACAGAAGAGTTTTCAATGAAAAATTTAATAGTTGATATTCCAACAACAAAGTTTTAATTTAAAATAAAAAAATTGTTGGATTTGACCAACAAAAACGAGTTTACAAAAAAATATTCGAATCCTTAACTAAAACAGATTATTTTCAAGCAAAGAGTTGAATTTTAACGAAATTTTTTTTTTTCTCAAAGACGAATTTTCAACAAAAAAGTGATACCATTTTAATTTTTTAACAACTCATTTAAAATTCATTGCTGAAAAGTCGACTATTTTAGACAAGAGGATTTTCGAAAATAACAAAAATTTTAAACCGCCTAAAATAGGTTTCTAACATTTTTTAACTAATTAGTTGAATTTTATAACTAAAAAAAAATATTTTTTTTTACAAAAATTAAGTAGTTGAATTTTCATTTAAAACAAATTGATTTTTAATGAAATTTTTTTTTTACAAAACAGTTTAGTTTTGTGCGAAACAGTTGAATTCTCTACAAAATTATTGAATTTTAAGCCAAAAGACGAATTTTCTACAAAAAGTTGAATTTTCAACCCTAGAATATGAATTTTCAACAAAATAGTTAAATTTTCAGTCGAAAAAATTAATTTTTAACAAAAAAAAAAACGAATTTTTTAACTAAAATTATGAATTTTCAAGTTTAATTTTCTACCTAAAAAAGAGTTTTAACGAAAAATGTAATAGTTGATACTTTAACAAACAAAATTTCATTAAAAATAAAACAACAGTCAGATATAACAAAAAAAAAAAAGAATTTTCAACAAAATATTGGAACCCTTCAATAAAACAGATGTTTTTCTTCTAACCAAACAGTTGAATTTTAAGGAAAAAATAGATTTTTTTCCCAAAAAAGACGAACTTTCAACAAAATAAATTTTTAACCCAATAGTTAAATGTTCTCCTAAATTGCTGAAATTTTGATCCGAAAATATAAATTTTCTACTGAACAGTTGAATTTTCAACCCCAGAATATGAATTTTTAACAAAAAAGTTAATTTTCAACCAATCAGCTGAATTTTCAACAAATTAACTGAATTTTCAGTTTCAAAAAATTAATTTTTAACAACAAAAACGAATTTTCCACTAAAATTATGAATCTTCAACCAAAAAAATTAATTTTTAGGAAAACATTCAACATTCAACCAAGAATATTAAAAAAAAAATGATTTAAAATAAAAAACCAGGTGGATTTAACCAACAAAAACGAATTTCAAACAAATTTTTGAATTCTTAACTAAAACAGAATTTCGAACTAAACAGTTGCATTTATATTAAAAGATTTCACAAAGCTTTTAAAATATTTCAATGATTTCAACTAATACAAAAGATTTCACAAATATTTCAAAGATTTCATAAAAAATTGTATTAAAGATTTTTAAAAAATACAAGAATTTCAAAGATTTCAAAAAGGGTATAGTGCACCAGATTTCAAAGATTTCAGAAAATTTCAAAGGTTATAAACGGTTTCAAAAGATTTTAGAAAGATTTTACAAATATTTCAAAGAATTCACGAGGATTTCAAAAGATTGCAAAAGGTTTTAACAAATTTTAGAAGATTTAAAAATATTTCAATGATTTCAAACGAACACAAAAGATTTCACAAATATTTCAAAGATTTCATAATAATTTTAATAGATTTCATAAAGATTTCCAGGATTTTAAAGATTTTATCAAAAAAAATTCAAATAATTCAAAGGATTTTCAAAGATTTCACAAAGGTTTTAAATCTTGACCTGGAAAACCTGAAAATACCTTGAATTTTGTTCTGGAAAATCCTGTTAAAAAAAAACCTGTTAAAATAGGTATTAAAAATCAGAATAAGCTCTGGTTGATTTATAATAGTTTAATATTATCATCTTAATATATATATTTTACTGTTTTATATATTATGTTATAATATATTATTATTTAAATATTAAAATTTGTTGCAGATAATGGCTCAGAACCCGGAAAACGCGCTCTTGTGTGTTGGAAATTCGAAAGGTGTTGTTTCAATGTGGTCTCCGAATTCGCAACAACCTTTGGCTAAAATGCTGTGCCACCACACAGCAATTAACGCTCTTGCTGTTCATCCTTATGGGACTTACATGGCGACTAGTGGTCCCGATTACAAAGTCAAAATCTGGGATCTCAGACAATTGGCTGGACCCTTGCAAACCGTCGGCATAAGACATCCTGCTAATTATTTATCTTATAGTCAAAAAGGACTATTGGCCATTGCAATGGGAAATGTCGTCGAAGTTTTCAAGTAATTTACATTTTTTACAGTACATTTACAATCATTTTCTCAATTTTTTGAGAAAAAAAATTGATTAAGCAGGTTTTATTCGCTTACTCCTCATTTATTTGACTTGGAACAGGGAATTTTTGTATAGGATTATAATTCGGATTTATAATTATAATAGGTAATTATAATAGAAATTTTTTCTCACATTGTTCGTTGCGAATTCGTCTTTTTTTTTAGTTAAAAATGCAACTACTTGATTTGGAATTTATTATAAATTTTTCTTCTTCGTTGAAAATTAATATTTTTGGTTAAAAGTTCATCTATTTTTTGAAAATCCATCCTTTGTAGAAATTTTATCTTTTTTGTTGTTGAAAATTCGTCTTTTTAGTTGAAAATTCATGAATTTTTTTTTTTAAAATCGTCTTTTTTCGTAGAAAATGTATCTTCTTTGTAAAAAATTAATGTTTTTGGTTAAAAATTCATCTATTTTATTGAAAATTCATTTCTTGATAGAAATTTAATCTTTTTTTGTTGAAAATTCGTCTTTTTAGTTGAAAATTCATGTATTTTGTTTTAAAAAATCGTCTTTTTTCGTAGAAAATGGATCTTGTTTGTAAAAAATTCATCTCCTTTGTTAAAAATTATGTTTTTAGTTAAAAATTCATCTATTTTATTGAAAATTCATCTCTTTCTAGAAATTTTATCTTTTTTGCTTGAAAATTCGTCTTTTTAGTTGAAAATTCAACTATTTGTTTGAGAATTCCTGTATTTTATTAAAAATTTGTTTTTTTTTTGTAGAAAATTTATCTTCTTTGTTAAAAATTAATGTTTTTGGTTAAAAATTCATCTATTTTATTGAAAATTCATCTCTTAATAGAAATTTGATCTTTTTTTGTTGGAAATTCATCTTTTTAGTTGAAAATTCAACTATTTATTTGAAAATGCCTTTTTTTGGTAAAAAATGTATCTTCTTTGTAAAAAATTAATGTTTTTGGTCAAAAATTCCTCTTTTTTGTTAGAAAATTTATCTTCTTTGTTAATAATTGATTTTTTCAGCTAAAAATTCATTTATATTAAAAATTAATTTTGTTGGTAAAAAAAAATTTTAATCAAACTATTTATTTGAAAATTTATGTACGTTCGTATGTTTTGTAGAAAATTAATCTTTATGGTAGAAAATTAATCTTCTTCTTTGAAAATTCAACTACTTATTTGAACGTCGAACAACTTTGTTAAAAATTCATTTTTTTGGTTGAAATCGAAACTATTTTGTTGTAAATTGATCGTTTTTAGTTTAAAATTAAACTGTTTGGTTAAAATTTAACTTTTTGTTGAAAACTATTTTTTTTTTTGAGGTTGAAAATTCGTCTTTTTGGCTTAAAAATTCAACTGTTTTGTTGAAAATTTGTCTTAGGTTGAAAATTCTATTAATTTGGTAGAAAATTCAACTGTCAGATTGAAATTTCATATACTTTGTTGAAAAATCGTCTTTTCTCACAGAAAATTAAATAAAATTCATCTGTTTAGTCAAAAAATCAATTTTTTTGCAGAAAATTATCTTTATCTTTTCGGATAAAAATTCCAGAATTTCAGTTCAATTTTGATAATTCTAGTTGAATATTCATCGTTTATGTTAAACATAAAATTATTTGGTTGAAAGTTGAACTCTTTTATTAAAAATTAATTTTTATGGTTAAAAATTCATCATTTTAATATGAAATTCATCTCTGGTTGAAAATTGATATTTTGCATTTAAAAATTAGACTATTTGTTTAGAAATTTATGTTCTTTGTGCAAAATTCGTATCTTTTGTATAAAATTAATCTTTACTGTTAAAAATTCCTCTTTTTGGCATAAAATTCAACTATTCCAGTTGAAAATTAATTATTATAATTGAACGATCAAACGAACTTACCTAAGTGAAGTTCGATCGCAATTATACGATCGCCTCGTTCAAGATGATTACCTCCCACCCTTAGAATATTGAAGAAACCCAACCCTAAACAACAAATTTTTTAATTCCTTATCAACTCAGTTAAATAATTAATTTGTACCTGAAATTAACTGAAATTTATCTCGCCTCGAATCTTGCCTTGGTTCTCGTCTCCGATCTTGTATAGAATCTCGTCTCGAATCTCATCTTGAACCTCATCTCAAGCCTCGTCTCGAACCTCGTCTCGAAAAATTTTCAATAAAAAACTAAATTCCTTGAATATTATGCATTTCTAAAAAAATTTAAATTCTCTAAATCTCCTGAATTCCTCCAAATCCTCGAAATTCCCTGAAATCCCTAAATATCGTAAATTCTATGAACATTCGGAATTCCTCGAATATTCTAAATTCTTTCAATTTGTTAAATTCCTTGAATTCATCAAATTTCCTCAATTCTTCTGAATTCCTTTCAAGTTTCTACATTATTTTATAGTCCATAGATTTCATGGAGTTTTCAGAATTCTGAAAATTTCAAGAATTCTGATAATTTAGAAAATTCAGAAAAATTCAGATATATCCGTGAAATTGAGAATATTTCAAAGAAGTTAAGATAATTCAAAAGGATTTGAAAGAATTTAAAAGAATTCCGAGGTATTAGGAAAAAAGAAAAATCATCAGAAACTCAATATTTTTTGGGTAGATTTCTTATTTTCCAAGACCATTTACAATTATTCTGTGCAAAAATAAAAAAATTTCCATGAAAAATAAAACCAATGCATCTCAAATTATTTATTTTTTGCAGTGCTTCAACTGAACTATTTTCAAATGGGAATCATAGTAATTTTGATTTATATTTTGTATCCTATTAATAGTCAATTGAATCTCATGAATCTCTTGAATCTCTGTCTCGAATCGTGTCTCGAATCTCGTCTTGAATCTTATCTCGAATCTTGTCTTGGATCTCGTCTCCGATCTTGTATCGAATCTCGTCTCGAAGCTCCTCTCGAGTTTTGCCTCAACTTTTGTCTTGAATCTTGCCTCAAGTCTTGTTTCGAATCTTGTCTCAAATCTGATCTTGAATCTGGTCTCGAATCTCGTCTTTGATCTCATTTGGAATCTCGTCTCGGAGCTTGTCACGAATCCAGTCTCGAATCTAGTGACGTATATCGTCTTGAATCTCGTTTCAGATATCGTTTTGAGTCTCTTCTCGTCTTGAATCTCACCTGCAATCTCTTTTTAAACTTGTCACGAATAAAGTCTTGAATCTTATCTGGATCTTGTCTCAGTTTTTTCTCGAATCTCGTCTTGAGGCTTGTCTCGAACCTCGTCTCGAATCTAATCTCGAAACTTGGCTCGAATCTCGTCTAGAATCTCGTCTCGAATCTCGTCTCGAATCTCGTCTCATATCTCGTATCGGATCTTGTTTCGAATCTCGATTTGAATCTTGTATCAATTCTCGTCTCGAATCTCGTCTCGAGTCTCTCCTCGTATTGAATCTCATCTTAAATCTCTTTTTAAAGTTGTCTCGAATTAAGTCTCGAATATTGTCTCCAATATTGTCTCGAGTTTTGTCTCGAATCTCGTCTTGAATCTCGTCCTAAAGCTTGTCTCGAATCTCGTCTTGAATTTTATCTTGGATCTCGTTTTGATCCCCATCTCGAATCTCGTCTCGAACCTCGTCTCGTATCTCGTCTCGAACCTCGTCTCAAAACTCGTCTCATATCTCGTCTCGAATCTTGTTTTGAATCTCATTTTGAAACTTGTATCGAATCTTGGCTCGAATCTTGTCTTGAATCTCGTCTTGAATCTCATCTTGAATCTAGTTTTGAAACTTGTCTTGATCTAGTCTCGATCTAGTCTCGATCTCTTTGTTTTTTCTTTTTTTTTGTTGTTCGAAAATTTGGCATTTTTGTTGAAAATTTGTTTTTTTTTTCAAATCGAAATTCAACTCTTTTCAACTGAAAATTAACCTTGTCCAATTTTGGTTCTAAATTGATTTTTTAGTTGAAAATTCAACTGTTTGGTTGAAAATTCATGTATTTGATTGAAAATTAGTCTGTTTCGGTAGGAAATAGAATCTCGTATTGAATCTTGTATCGAATCTTGTCTCGAATCTTGTCTCGAATCTAGTCACGAATATCGCCTGGAATATCGCTTCGAATCTCGTCTAGAGTCTCGTCTCGAGTAACTTCTCGTCTCAAATCCAATCTCGGGTCTCATCTTGTCTTGCATTTCGTCTTGAATGTCCGCTTGAATCTCGTTTTGAAACTTGTCTCGATCTAGTCTCCAATCTCGTCTCGAATAAAGTCTCGAATCTTGTCTCGAATCTTCTCTTGTCTTTCTCCTCGAATCTCGTCTTTAGTCTCAGCTTGAATCTTGTCTTGAATCTCGTTTTGAATCTCGTTTTGAATCTTGTATCGAATCTTGTCTCCAATCTCGTCCCGAATCTCGTCTGGAATCTTCTCTTGAATTTTGTCTTGAATTTTACCTCGAATCTAATCTCGAGTCTCATCTTGTCCTGAATCTCGTCTTGAATCTCATCTTGCATCTCGTTTTGAAACTCGTCCTGATCAAGGCTTGATCTCTTCGTTTGAAAATTATACATTTTTTTTAGATTTTTTTAAAAATTAAAATTCAACTATTTTCAACTGAAAATTACCCTTTTCTACTTTTGGTTAAAAATTGATTTTTTTAAGTAGAAAATTCAACTATTTGGTTGAAAATTCATCTATTTTGCTGAAAATTCGTCTGTTTCAGGAGAAAATAGAATCTCGTTTTGAATCTTGTATCGAATCATGTCTCGAATCTCGTCTTGATTCTCGTCTCGAAGCTAGTCACGAATGTCGTCTCGAATCTAGTCACGAATATCGTCTTGATTCTCGTCTCGAATCTCGTCTAGAGTCTTGTCTCGAGTAACTTCTTGTCTGAAAACTAATCTCAAGTCTCATCCTGTCTTGAATCTCGTCTTGAATCTCATATTGAATTTTGTCTCGATCTAGTATCGAATCTCGTCTCGAATCTTGTCTCGAATCTCGTCTCGAATCTCTACTCGAATCTTGTCTCGAATTTCGTCTCGAATCTCGTCTTGAATCTAGCTTTTGTGAATATTTTAGAAAGATTTAATAAAAATTGCAAAGATTTTAAAGATTTCAAGATATTTCAGAAGATTTTAAAGATTCCGCAAAGATTTCAAAGATTTTAGAAAGATTTTAAGGATTTCACGAAGATTTTAGAAGGTTTCAAAGGTTTCAAAAGATTTTATAAGATTTCAAAAGATTTGAGAAAGATTTCAGATTTCAGAAATATTTCGACGATTTTACAAAAACTTTGGAACATCTTAAAGATTTTCAGAAGATTTCAAAGATTTCGCGAATATTTTAGAAAGATTTCGCAAAGATTTCTAAGGTTTCACAAAAATTTCAAAGATTTTAAAGATTTCAAGATATTTCCAAAGATTTCAAAGATTCCGCAAAGATTTTAAAGATTTCAGAAATATTTTAAGGATTTCACGAAGATTTTAGAAGATTTCAAACATTTCAAAAGATTTAAAAAATTTCAAAAGATTTTGGAACATCTCAAAGATTTTAGAAGATTTCAAAGATTTCGCGAATATTTTAGAACAATTTCAACGATTTCACAAAGATTTCAGAAGATCTGAAAGATTTTAGAAGATCACAAAGAATTCAGAAGATCTCAAATGTTTTAGAAGATATCAAAGATTTTAAAAGATCTCAAAGATTTCACAAAAATTTGTAATTTTTTAAAGATTTCAAAGATTTCGCGAATATTTTAGAAAGATTTTAAAGATTTCAAGATATTTCAAAAGATTTCAAAGATTTCGCAAAGATTTTCAAGATTTCAGAAATATTTTAAGGATTTCACGAAGATTTTAGAAGATCTCAAAGATTTAAAAAGATTTTAGAAAGATTTCAAGGATTTCACAAAGATTTTGGAACATCTCAAACATTTTAGATGATTTCAAAGATTTCAGAAAGATTTTAAGGATTTTAAGGAGATTTTAGAAGATCTCAAAGCTTTCAAATGATTCTAGAAGATTTCAAAAGATTTGAGAAAGATTTCAAAGATTTCAGAAATATTTCGACGATTTTACCAAAATTTTGGAACATCTTAAAGATTTTTAGAAGATTTCTAAGGTTTCACAAAAATTTCGAAGATTTTAAAGATTTCAAGGATTTTACAAAGATTTTGGATGATCTCAAAGCTTTTGCGAATATTTTAGAATGATTTCACAAAAATTGTAAAGATTTTGAAGAATTCAAGATATTTCAAAAGTTTTCAAAGATTCCGCAAAGGTTTTAAAGATTTCAGAAAGATTTCAAGGATTTCACAAAGATTTCAAATTTTTCTCAAAAATTTCAAAGTTTTTAAACATTTCAAAGATTTCAAGATATTTCAGAATATTTTAAAAGATTTCGCAAAGATTTGAAAAGTTTCAGAAAGATTTTAACGATTTCGCGAAGATTTTAAAAGATCTCAAAGATTTCAAGAGAATTCAGAAGATTTTAAATATTTCAAAGATTTCGCGAATATTTTAGAACAATGTCAAGGATTTCACCAAGATTTCAGAAGATCTGAAAGATTTTAGAAGATCTCAAAGATTTTAGAAGATTTCAAAGATTTTACAAAAATTTCAAATTTTTTAAAGATTTTACGAAGATTTTAGAAAAATCACAAAGATTTCAGAAAATCTCAAAATATTTCAAGGATTTTACAAAGATTTTAGAAGATTTCAAATATTTTAGAAAAATTTTACAAAGATTTCTAAGGTTTCACAAAAATTTCAATGATTTTAGAAAGATTTCAGAAGATCTCAAAGATTTTAGAAGATTTCAAAGATTTCAAGGATTTGACACAGATTTTTGATTATCTCAAAGCTTTTGCGAATATTTTAAAAAGATTTCTAAAAAATTGCAAAGATTTTAAAGAATTCAAGATATTTCAAAAGATTTCAAAGATTCCGCAAAGATTTTAAAGATTTCAGAAATATTTTAAGGATTTCACGAATATTTTAGAAGATCTCAAACATTTCAAAAGATTTGAGAAGATTTCAAAGATTTCAAAAGATTTGAGAAAGCTTTCAAGGATTTCACAAAGATTTTGGAACATCTCAAAGATTTTAGAATGATTTCAAAGATTTCGGGAATATTTTAGAAAAATGTCAACGATTTCACAAAGATTTCAGAACATCTCAAAGATTTTAGAAGATTTCAAAGATTTCAAAGATTTCAAGGTATTCACAAAGATTTAAAAGATTTCATAAAATATTCAGAAATATTTCAAAGATTTCGGAACATCTCGAAGATTTTAGAAGATTTCAAAGATTTCGCGAATATTTTAGAAAAATGTCAACGATTTCACAAAGATTTCAGAAGATTTCAAGGATTTTACACAGATTTTTGATTATCTCAAAGCTTTTGTGAATATTTTAGAAAGATTTCTCAAAAATTGTAAAGATTTTAAATAATTCAAGATATTTCAAAAGATTTCAAAGATTCCGCAAAGATTTTAAAGATTTCAGAAATATTTCAAGGATTTCACGAAGATTTTAGAAGATCTCAAACATTTCAAAAGATTTTAGAACAATTTCAAGGATTTCACAAAGATTTTGGAACATCTCAAAGATTTTAGAAAGATTTCAAGGATTTCACAAAGATTTTGGAACATCTCAAAGATTTTAGAACATTTCAAAGATTTCGCGAATATTTTAGAAAAATTTCAACAATTTCAAAAAGATTTCAGAAGATCTCAAAGATTTTGGAACATCTCAAAAATTTGAAAATATTTCAAAGATTTCGCGAATATTTTAGAAAAATCACAATGATTTAAGAAAATCTCAAAATATTTCAAGGATTTGACAAAGATTTTAAAAGATTTAAAAGATTTCGCGAATATTTTAGAAAGATTTTAAAGATTTCAAGATATTTCAGAAGATTTCAAAGATTTCAGAAAGATTTCAAAGATTTCAGAAAGATTTTGGATTATCTCAAAGCTTTTGTGAATATTTTAGAAAGATTTAATAAAAATTGCAAAGATTTTAAAGATTTCAAGATATTTCAGAAGATTTTATTTATTATTTATCATTTATTATTTATTATTTATTATTTATTACATTCCTCCCCGTGATTATAAATAATATATATTTGATTTAGAATTTATCTCTTTTGGATAAAAACTTACAATTTGCTTAAAGATTTAACTATTGTATTCAAATTTTGTTTTGCTAATTAAAAATTCGTTTTTTTAGTATAAAATTAATTTTCTTAACTGAAAATTTAACCCATCTTTTTGGTTCCAAGTTGAACTACTTTCTCAAAAATTTATTTTTTTTTTGAAGATTGAAATATTTTGTAGAAAATTAGTTTTTTTTTTGTTTAAAATTAATTTCTTCGATTGAAAATTTAACTATTCTATTTCTTGTTGAAAATTGATCGTTTTTATTTTAAAATTCATATATTTAGCTAAAAGATTCAACTGTTTTGTTGAAAATTTCTCTTTTTGGATAGAAAATTCGTCCTTTTAAATTGGAAATTTAATTATTTCGTTAAAGATTGAACTATTTCGCTAATAATTTAATAATTTTATTAAGAATTTTAATGTTTCGTTAAAAATTAGTCTTTTTGGGTAGGAAATTCGTCCTTTTGAATTAAAAATTTGACTGGCTTCTAAAAAAATTCATCTTTTTGACTTGAAGATTCAAATATTTGGTTAGAAATTTAAGTATTTTGTTGAAAATTTGTTTTTTTTTTTAGTTTGAAAGTTAATTTTATTAACTAAAAGTTAACCCATATATTTTTAGTTGAGAGTTGAACTACTTTCTCAAAAATTCACTTTATTGGTTGATGATTAAACTATTTTGTTGATTTTTTTTTGTTTGAAAATTAATTTCTTTAACTGAGAATTCAACTATTATATTTTTGGTTTAAAATTGATTGTTTTTAGTTGAAAATTCAACTAATACATTTTTCATTGAGAATTAAAATTTTATTAGCAGAAGATCCATCTCTTTAGTTGAAAATGTAAATTTTTTGTTGAGAAAAAATTTTCAACTGTAAATGTATCTACTGTATTTTTAGTTAAAAGTTGATGTTTTTTACATTAAAATTCAATTATTTCGCTAACAAATTTAACTGTTTTTTTTTAATTTCTCTTTTTTGCATAGAAAATTCATCCCTATGGTTTAAAATTTTAACTACCTTCTAAAAAATTCGTCTTTTTATTTTGCTGGTAATTAAAATTTTGTTAAAAATTTGTCCTTTTGAAAATTAATCCTTCTGTATACAAATTTCGTCGTTTTGGATCGAAAATTCGACGGCCTTCTAAATAATTCGTCTTTTTGGCTTGAAAATTCAATTATTTGGTTCAAAATTTGACTATTTTTTTGAAAATTCGTTTTTTTTTTAGTTGAAAATTGTTTTCGTAATTTAAAATCTAACCTATCTATTTTTAGTTAAACGTTGAACTACTTTGTCACAAATTCATTTCATTGGTTGAAGATTGAACTATTTTGTTGAAAATTGAATTTTTTTGTTAAAAATATGATTTGTTTTTGGCTGAAAATTTAACTAATACAATCTTCGCAAAAATTAATCTTTTTTTTGGTTGAAAATTTAACTACTTGGTTGAATGTTGAACTACTTTGTTAAACATTTATTTTATTGATTGAAAATTTAACTATGTTTCTGAAATTCGTTCTTTTTTAACTGAAAATTAATTTTTTGAACTAAAAATTTAACTTCCAATATTGGTTAAAAATTGATGCTTTTCATAATAATTTACTTGAAAATGAATATATTTTGTTGCAAATTTGTCTATTTTGAAAAAAAATTTATCTTCTTGATGACAAATTGAACATCTTGGTTGAAAGTTGAACTAATTTTATAAAAATTCATTTTATTAGTTGAAAATCTATCTTCTTAGCTGAGAATTTAACTATTTTGTTCAAAATTAGTTTTTATTTTGTTGAAAATAAAGTTTTTGAACTGAAAATTGAATTATTGCATTCTCGGTTAAAAATTTATCATTTTTAGTTAAAAATTCAACAATTTAGTGGAAAATTGATATATTTTGTTGTAAATTCGTCTTTTTTGGTAGAAAATTATTCTTTTTAATCGAAAATGCTTGCTTAAAGTTAAATTGCTTTGTGAAGAATTCATTTCATTAGGTGAAGATTCGTCTCTTTGGTTGCAAATTTCAGTATTTTGTTGACATTTTTGTTGTTGAAAATTAACTTTTTCAACTGCAAATTTAACAAATTTATTTTTGGTTAAAATTTGATCACTTTTCATGTTAAATTCAACTATTTGCCCTACAAAATTCAACTGTTTGGTTGAAAATTCCTCTTCTTAGATAGAAAGTTCGTCCTTTTATTTTGAAAATTCAACTAGTTTGTTGAAAATTCAGGTATTTTGTTAAAAATTGAACTATTTTGCTGGAAATTTAATAATTTGGTTAAAAATGTTACTGTTTTGTTGATAATTAGTTTTTTCGTTGTTGTTAAAAATTTAGATTTGAAGGTCGAAAATTCAACTATGTATTTAAAAATATTACGCGCCAACCGCGAATTAAATAAGTTTTGTCAATATCAAAATATTTATTTCAACCTGATATTCAATCATTGCCTTAATAATTTAAAATCATTTATTAAAATTCTTTTGAAATATTACATTTTAAATATTTTTGAAACAATAATATTATATTAACCAATTTTGAATTGAAAACTTTCCAGTTCAAACTATTTTTACATTAGGTAAAATTTTGAAAAAGGGATAATATTTCAATGCAATAAAAAGGAATTGAACTTGTTACATTTGATTTATTTCTAAATAAAAGCGTTTAAAATAGGATGATTTAAAATTGAAAAATTTTGAATCTGAAGCTATCAAAACAAAATATGTCAGACTACAAATTTGAAATTTGGATAATCTCATTCAAAAATAGTAAAAATGGTTTCATTTTTAATTCAAAGCGTTCACAATTAAACAATTTTATTTTAAATTAAAAAATTTGGATATTGAATGGTGTCAGAATAAAATTTCGAAAATAGAACTATTTCAAAAGAATAGAGAGCACGCAGTGGACTTGTTAATGGAATGAAGAAAGTTGAAAATAGTCCGAAATTGTTGCCCATGGTATTAAAGTTAAGGGCTTTGTAAGGATAAGAAAGCTTAAAAATTGCAAATCGAACTCATTCCACAATTGATGTGTTGGAAGAGAATTCGGAATTGGACACAAGCTAGAAAAACGTGTTTCATCATGAAAATTCCCATAATATTTTTTTTTTGCTAATGATTTTTTAAGCTTTACAGGAAAGTTCAAATAGTATATTACAGTGCGCATCCATACCACCTGGAGACCTTAGACCGCAGCGACATCTCTCGGAACGCTAGTGTAATAAACGCGTCAAAATACCGGCCAAACTTGTGAAAAGTGGCCATAAAAATTCTCACCCAAGTTTCGGTGCTGTTAGGGAGTTTCAATAAATTTTGTACGAGTTGTGACGATTTATGATTTAATCACTTATTGAATATCAGGAAAAAAAATTTCTTTTCAGTTTTTAATTTTTATTCTTAAAAATAATTTTAGGATATAAGAATTCGAAATCTACCTTGTTAAAATATAGAAGCCTGTATATCAAAAATTAATTTTGTGATTTTGAACATTGCCACTTATTGAGACACGGGGTAACGCTTTTAGCGTTTTCGAGCGCCGGGCGAGATATTGAATTCGAGAGCTCAAGTGCAGAGAATGTTTTATTGAAACAATTAAAAAAAAAAAAAAATGCGATTCTAAAGCAAGATTTACAAATATTAAAAGTATAACAATAACAAAATCCTATAATATTAAATAACGGAATAATGAACAAGAAATAAATTTTTTTATCTCACTTTTAAAGTAAAATATGATGTACGATATACTTGAGGGTTTCAACTTTTAATATTATTTGTATAATTTGGACGTATTTATTCGACAAAATTGATATTTATTACCCTACGCGTAGAAAGAATAATATTATCCAACAGTGCGGGCTCTTGCAATTATTTCATTGTTAATGTAAGGGGAAAATTATGGTATAAGGAATTTTTCGACTAATAATTATTGTGACGTAATTAATTTCTTCACGTAATTTATACACGGCTCCTGAGTAGAAAAATAGATATTCTCACCAAAACAAAAATCATATTTTCTATACTTTTACCAATACGGTAACGAAAGTTTCAATTGTTATGTACAAAAATGGCTCCTTTGTCTAAATTTTTTATTTAAAAAAAGTGCAGAACTGAAAAGGTAGGGAATATTATTATTTCTTAGGACTACAAGATATAACAATCTGCTTTATAGATATTTGTTTCCATATAATTTATACGTGAAAAGTATTTAAAAAAACGCACATTCCATTTTCATACCTGCAAAGTTCTGAATTGTTGCAGAGATTTATAATTCACCGTGTTCGTTTGCTATAGCATCTCACTGAGGGATCTTGATGGGAATTTCAAATTTTCCAAACATAACTACGACGCGTCCCGAAAATATTTTTGAACAATTTTCCAAAAGTTGTGTTTTTGTAGACTGCTTTCGTAAACTTTAGAAAATTCTGAAAAAGTTAAAAAAAAAGAAGAAACTTCTTTAAATAATATAGGCGCAGAGTTGTAAGTCTCCAAAGAACCCCGTTTTTTTCAAAAAAGTGGCTAAAGAACCCAATTCTGAAGTTAATATCTGTAGTATTTTTGGATCATCAGTCTCTTTATAAATTATGCATACTTAAAGACCTCTCAATAAGCGGGATAAATAATTCACACTACTTTATAACAATTTCCTTCGCATATCTCCTTAAGTATGCATAATTATAAAAATAATTACGATAAAGAATCAGTTTAATGAGTCGCGTCTTTTAGATTCTGTATATAATTTTGCGTTATGATCTGCCTTTTTCGAGAAAAATCAATTTTTTCGTAAAAACATACCAATTTATCTCTCCTTCCACGACGTGGTTCATTTGTAACCCACAAGGCACAAAAAAATCGAAAATGCACGTTGAGATTCGGACTTGCTTTTGTTTAAGCACCCCTGATATTCATATGCATTTATTTTATGAATAAGCAAAACCTTTTTGCTACGTCCATGGTAGTATTGTGCTATTAGTGATATATTATCACAAAATCTTCAGAATAAATACACATAGTTATTATTAGGAACTGTTCGAAATATTATGAAACATATTTTCTGTAAAAACAAGAAATCTATTTTTTACGCTATCATATTTTTCGAGTCCTTTTTGGAAATATGATAACTTCATGCTGTTATTATTTCCAATGTAGAAAAACGACTGTGGAATCCCATGAGTAGTTTCATTTTAGTTTTTTTAGTCGTATTTCAATGCCCGGAATTAGCTGTGAAATTATAATTTTTTACAGTGTTAACAAGAATGTTGATTTTCAGTGAAGTTCACACCTACTAAAAAAATCTTATGCCTACATTTTCACGTTAAAAATTCAAAAACTTGGCCGAGTACAACTTGATGTGCACAATTCTTTGAATTTGCGAAATCGAAGATGGTGAAGTAATTACAAAGTAAAATGGTATTAAAAAATAGCACTATAAAAGTATTAGGAATTAATTTTTGTGAAAGTATATTTAAAAAATTTTCAATTTGAAAGATCCTAGTCACCATGTCAATATCTTTCTAAACGGTTTAAAACAAAAATTACAAAAATAGCAAAGGGAAGAGAAAAATCGAGAATGCAATTTGAGATTCAGAATTTTTTTTTATACCCCTTATAAATATTTTAATTTATGATTGATTATTATTAATTTTTGTCTTATTTTGTTTGCGACAAAAATGTGTCTTTGCATATTTATGGCGAATAGATCCCTTCTTTTCATGGAGAAATGCAGATATTATGTTTTTTTTAATTATTCTTTTAAGTTGATGGTAATCATATTTTCTTAACATTTTTTCCATGATAATATTAATTTATAATCTTTTCAGTACGACTTTTCAATCACTTATTTTATTTAAAAAACTTTTAACTACTCAGTCATAACTCAAAGACTGCAAGAGCCGTAGCTTTCGGGCGATGGGGGGGGGGGTGGTGTTAAAATAAAGTATTATATGATGACTGTTACATGATATGTTCAGTATTAAAATTGTAAACTATAATATAGTCCTCTAATTGGTTCAAGCATATATATTGTTATATATATATTTTGTTTAAACGAATCAAATTATGTAGCTATTGACTGCTGGACCTATGATATCTAACATGCAAATAAAAATAAAACAAGTCCAATTTCAGTCTCAAGTTTTCACCTTCTAGTCAAGATTTTATGTACACTTTAACTTTGAATAGTAAAATAGATTTCAATTAGTCAGTACATTTTTTATATCTTACTAACGAATAATATTTCATAATTGAATTCTAAAAAATGTTACGAATTGATGTTCTATATCAAACGTAGAAATTGATTGGGTAAGATTCTTTAATAATGGAATTTTTGAAATTCTAAATAACTCTATGTGTTTTAAATGTTAACATAAATACACTATGAACTAATTTTTCCAAGCCGAAATTTTATTTTTCTCGACAATATATACAATAGTCTTTTAACATTACCTTCTCTTCAAAACAAAGAAGCATTTTTTCGAAATTTTAACGTAAATATGATCCCTCGTGCTCGTTTTTCTCTACTTGGCTTTATATGCACCTATTAATTTTCTACTAAATTTCTCAAATGTAATGAGTAAGCTCTGATGGTGAGACCAGATCAACCTCGAAACGTACCACTGATTTTTATCTAGAATTGTATTTAATCAAACTTTTCAGTGGTCTGGAAGTAGTTGGTGTATTTGTTTTGATTTTCCGCTGTCGTTGATTTCTTTTACACGACAAAACAAAAAGACACTAACCATCTCACATAGTCTTTTTATAATTTTAGGTAAAATTTTTAGCTGTTCTTCAGTTAGAAGTAAATTATATTATGTTTCCAATTATTAATATCACTACAACTAAAGAACATTTTTATTTATCTTCGTTTATTTTAAATGCCAAATTATACACTTTTTGAGAAAACTTTCAAGGATCCGAATACCGAAAAATAGTTCGAGTATCTAGAGATAAACGTAAATTTACAAAAAAAATCTTTAGAGCATATCGCAAAAGTTCAAAAATGTCCTAGGGGTATTTAGGAAACTTTCGTTTCGCTGAGTGTAATTGGATATTAAACAAAAATAAAGGTTTCGATAATGTCGTTTGGTTAATAAAACAAATATATCATTAACAAAGTGAAAGTTTTCTAATCAGTTTCCAGCATCAATAACAAAGTTATTAAAAGGTAATGAAAGTGAAAACTTCTGGCAATACGTTTCGTTTTCGTGAAGAAATTGAACATATCTTCTGGTTGAAGAAAAAGAATTAAAAATGTTCAATTTTCGTTCCCTTATACGAAACAAAGATAACATCTCGTATAAGAAACAGAAAATGTTGTATAAAACAAAATATAAATAATGTAAAAATGTTGGTATACAAAACAAAACAAAAAAAGACACTCTTTTAATTTTTACGCCTCAATTTTAGAAGCAAAACAATACAAGAGCGTGTCTACCAAAATTTTGGTACGAATAGCTCCGAAAAGTTTCGCAGACGTCGCAATCTGACTCAAAAATGTAACATGGAATATGGAGAAAGGAAGAATATTATTCTAGATCAGGTGACGTATATAGAGTGGGTTTTAGGTTTGTGTATTTTGATATTATATTCTATCCCAACTGTAATCAATATTTCCAAATTCCACCAAGGATCTCAATATTGTTAATCTAATCATGGATTTTGTACACACTCCACCTAGCTCTATATATGTATATACACTTAATATCCCTTTGAATGGTCATCTGACTTTGGCTAATGTCTTCTGAAATTAAAATCAAATAAAAACTCAGATGAACAGTTATCCGCCCATAGGAATAATAAGTTTTTCGACCACGTCTAGGACATTTTTAAGAAAAAAGAGAAAGTTTCTCCTCATACGTTTAATTTTAAAAAATCAAGCTCAAATATCTTCCCGTAAAAAAACGAAAAATTTTAATTATTGTTCTGATATCTGAAACTAGGTAAAATTTTCTTTCAAATTTGATAGATTTTCAGAAATAAAAACTATTACAATGAAATAGAAGACATAAAATTGTTACACCTGGAAATCAGTCTGCAAATTATCAGAGCATAAGCCTGATAACGTCTAGCGAATTGTTTAAGCCTTAGGATGGAAAGTACAATAATTTTGTACTGTCTAAAGTCGTTTATTATTTTGTTTTGTCTTTATAAATAAGGCTAAAGACTTTCAACATTTTTCGTACCACGTACAAAAAGAAACCTTCTTCTAATATTTTTATTCAGAACAAAATGTAGAAGCAAAATAATAATATCAGTTTTACAAGTCTTTGGTATCAAACAAAAATTGGGAGTTTCTACTAATGTGTCTTATTTTCCAAGGTAAAATTAAATATCTTCTAATTTCGTTTGCAAAAAGAGAAAGAAAATTGTTACCTTTTCTTCTCGTTTTTCGAAACATGTTGAATATTGCTTGGAAAATCGCTTAATTATAAAAATAAAAATGAAATTATCTGCATTCACCATTATTCCTCTTGAAGAAAATTTCGTTCAAATTGTATTTTGTTTTCAGAAACAAATATAACGAAAAGCAAGTAGAGGGAAGATGTGCAAGACAGATGATTCGCATGTCCAGACAATCGAAAGGGGAATCTAATAAATTATGCAATGAAATATGTCATAATCACTGAATATCTATGACTACTCTATCATATGTTGACATCTTGTAGAAAAGTTATAATCGCGTGCTTTTCCTATCTAACTTTTATTTAAAATGAAATGTATTTTTGATATTTCACACTGATTCTACATCCCAGTTTCAACTGATATTTTAGAAAAACAGGTTCATAAACATTGCTTACACACAGAAAAAAATGAGGGTTCAGTAAAGTTGCGGCTCAAGTAAAAGTTGGTATCATTTAGAACTGAGGCTCCAATCCTATCTCTTACGGTTTACGAGATAATTGTTGTTAAAAATAACAATAATGGAAGGTTCCCCTCAGGTCCCAATGGAAAGTTCCCAAGCAGCGGACATTTTACACGTTCCGGGAACGTTCCGTGCTATTAGGAGGCTTTTTTCATATGGATGAGTACACAGAAATTAAAAATAATGCTTAAATAAATATTCATCACTATTCCGAATTTCATCTCTACTATTTTTCTGTTTACAGGTCTGGTTTAAAAACAGAAGGGCAAAATGTAGACAACAACAGCAACAGCAACAGCAACAACAAAATGTGGCACCAAGACGACCTGCCTCACGGTCTTCTTCTTCAAGCAGCAAAATTGCCCCAGCACCTCAAAGACGGACACCGCCCGTTTCGCCACCGCGTGTCAAAGAGGCGCCAGGTCAAAATTCTCCTTTATTACCAACAAACTCCTCGTATCCTAGACTTGGAGCAACACCGACGGGCGGAAGTAATGCTAGCAGTGCATTAACAACGCCTTCGCCACCCTTGACTCCGGGTTCCAGCCAATTACCACCATCATCATATCCACCTCCTATGAATCAGATTCATCATAGTGATTACGGTTTCACATGGAGTTCTGCTTCACCAGGTGCTGTTAATCCCAGCCAGTGTTATGCTAGTCAACCTTACAACGGCTATCAGAATCCCTATACACCAGGAGATTATTACCAGTCGCAGATATCACACATGCACCATAGCCCACAGAGCAACTATCACCATCCACAATATCATCACAACGTGACCCTGACTTCTCATTTAGCTGGCCATCATTTAAATTCAAACTCGAATGATGTTACCGCATGTCCCGCAGAATCTTCGGATAACTACATCCTTCCTGATCAGAAGTACCAAGTGGTTTAGCAGTTCACCAGGTCGACAGGAAAATTTCATTCGAGACAAGATACCAGGCTATTATATCATCCTTGGCGAATTCACTCTCGGGAAACTACTCTTTCGAAAGCAACTGTCCATAATGACGGCGAAACCGATGAAAAATTGGATTCTGATGATGACTGATGATGAAACTGTTAACGAATTAAAATCATGTATTCCTTTACTGAGTGATGCAAAAGAAGTATATGTGCGTAAATTTATGTTACTAAAAAAATATTGTCAGAAGACAATGATTAAATCATCACGATCAGCAATATGCGATTCTTGTAGTTATCTTGCTTTTTGCTGTACGACCGTTAATTTACCAGTCAATATAGGTTCCATCTAAACATCAAGTCAATGTATGCATGTTGCATCAGTCGGTAAAATGCCAAAAGTAACAACATTTTTAAAATATATTTTTATTGGTTTTAATTATTGAATGGTAAAGCACATGTATATTATATTCATATATTGTTTAAGCTTTTATATTTTCATTGATTGCTTACTACTGCCATAATTAATTTCTAGTATTATTATTGTTATTGAGTGGATACTCAGCCATATCAAAGTCGGTCAGTAGTAGGAAGACTTGTAAATATCTCTAAATAAAGGTGAATCGTGAAAATAAAACAAAGTATGTAAGCAGAAATTGAAAGCCCATGGACTGCTAGTAAATTATTTGGATAGTTGTAAGTAGGCAAGCACGTGTTTATTTGCACTTAATTCCACACATATAGTATCTGAACCAAACTTTTAAAACATATTCCGCGTGAATCTTAGTTAATAATAAAAAAATGTTCCGGCGTCATTTAATTAATTTCTAAATGTGTTATGGTATTTGTTTCCATTCTTTGTTAGCATACCTTTCGAGTGAAATTGAGTGTATGCGATTTTTATGAAAAAAAGTCATTTCGATTTTATGAAACAAGCATACTTCCTAAGATACGTGAATAACTATAAGTGTATATGTCGTGTATACAAACCTAATGTATATTATTGTGAATTTAAAATACATAGAATCTATTAGTTAGACTAATGAACGATTATGAAAGAATTATCTATAGTGAACATATTGTGCGCAAAAATAGAATAAGTTACTTTGTAATAATATGTTTCGATGCCAATGTACATAAATTTTACGTGTACGATACATTATTGCTCATTATATTGTATCACAAATCAAAATACCTACGTGAAAATAAAACACCGCACAATATTAATGAAAATTCCTTCTGTTTATTTATTGTAGGTACTCTGTCCTCTATTCCACTTCAGAATATTCCTTAAGTTCTATACATATTTCATAGTATATTACATCACGTGTAGGGTTAGGCACGTCTTTATCTCGGGGAGGTCAATGTTCGCAGGACGTGTAGGAAAACCATGGCTATGGTTTTTCCGGTCGTTCTGCGAATTGAGGGTTAATGAAATCTGAAGAAACACAGTGTGGGTTATTCAGTGGCCATTCGTGGAATTAATAAACCATCAGTGCAGCGGCGTTTCGAAAAGACAAAATGTTAACAAGCAAAATTTTGCACCGTAGAAAGATCTACCAATTTGTTACACACCATTTTATGATAGGACGTATAGTTTTTGTTTTAATCGTAATAAGGTATTTCAAAGAATAAAAAATACTATTTTGAGTAATGAGAATGTGTACCGTCAAGGCGACAGAGACCTAAGTAAATTAATTTTCTTTTCAATTTAAAGTCAAAACAAATCAAAATGTCTATTTTAAAGTAGAGGTTCTAACAGCTCTGTTATATTTGCAGCTAGGCTTCTTTAAATGCATATGAATAAATTAGTTTGGACAAATATTTTTGGAATTATAGCCGGACATAGTTAAAAAATTTGGAAAAAAAGTGTGGAAACTTTGCACTTTCACACGTTTTAGAATGAGATGAAGTAAAATTCAACTATGTATACGTTAGACATCTATAGAGTAAATTTGAGTAAATAAATAAATTAATATACATACATACATATATATATATATAATTAAAAACTTATATATAAAAACTAAAGGTTAACAACCACCGCAGGGTCCCACTGGGAGTAACTGTCATCTAAAAAAAATGACATCTTGGTTGACGGGCCAATAACTGTTTTCGAGCAGAGTTGTTTTGATCAGGTAAGTATTTTATTTTTTGTTTTCGGATCTTCATTTGTTGATTAATCAATTTTAGCGGATAATCATTGTTCTGCAATAATTTAGTTATAATTTTCAAATTTTTTCAATGAAATTTCTTATGTGATAACTTTATTGCTCTGTCAACCAAGTTGAATATAATGTTTTCTTTTACTTGTTTTGGATGACCTGAAAGGAAATTAACCGTCATACCTGATAAATTTGGCTTTTGGTAGCAACTGGTGATAATTTTATTATTTTCTTTTATTGAAGATATATCCAAGAAATTAATTTGATTGTTTTCTTCTATTTCAAATGGATATTGTAACTGTCTGTTAAATTAATCAAATGTTTCGATGATTAAAATAATATGATCTTTTTTCACACATAGAATGGTGTCGTCCACGTATCGATAATAAGAAAGGAGAGTGACACCGTGTTTATCTTTTAGAATTTTTAGCCAATAACTTTCCAGGTCGTCCATAACCCTGTCTGCGAATAGGGGTGAAATGGGAGAACCCATCGGAGTGCCAAAAATTTCTTGATATATATTTTCAATAAAAAAGAAATAAGTGTTGTCAAAAACAAATTCTGTGCATCTTCTTATATAGTCGAAAGATATTTTACAATTAGAATGAATTTAATGAACCCTTCTATCAAGACTTTCTAACACTAAGGAGCATGAAACGTTTGTGAATAGAGAACTGACATCTATAGACATGCAAGTATAATCATTATCAATCACTACATCTTTACATTTTTCTTTTAAATCCAGACTATTATTAATGTATGATTTAGGAATCTTTATAACATTTTTTAGTTCTTGATATATAACTTTTGCTAAAAAATGATTTGGACTGTTGATTAAAGGAAATATGGGACGAAGTGGTGTATGTTTCTTATGGATTTTTGGTCAACCGTAACATTTTGCTAGCATAGTGTTAGTACAAGTCAGCTCATTATTGTGTTATTTACATTGCAAAAATTCATTATCATTCAAATCTTTTAATATTTTGGAAGTATTCTCTTGTAATTTTTTAAGAGAATTTTTATTTAATCTATTATAGGTATTAGAATCCAGCAAAATATTATTCTTTTTTTCCATGTAATCTTTTTTATACAAACAAACTGAAACATTTCCTTTATCAGCAACTGTGAAAAAGATACCTGGATTCTTTTTGATAAAGGAATTTGTGGTTTTTAATAGACCATTTTATCTATCGAAAAGTTTACTGCGCATGTGCACTGTACTTTCTGCTGTACCCAGTTGTTGCGATGAGCACGCAAGGTACATAACCTCTGCTACTTCATACGTTTCCCGAATTCTTGTTCTCAATACAGAAGTGGTCGTATTAGGAAAGAAGACTTCATGAAACATTTTGAAGAATGTAATAATTGCTTGATAATCGCCTTGTTTAAACTTAACCACGACCCTTCATCAATTTGTGGATCGAGAAATCGCCATATATTTTCCCTATTACCCATCTGGCCCCGATCGGGCTGGCATGATCTGGCCCGCGTAGGGCTAATTTCATGGCCCAGAGTCGTGCCAGACCGGGATTACCGTTTTGCAACGCCACCTAGTATACGGTAAGTGAAACAGAGATTGGCGATAATGACACTAAATTTTGTATCATAGTAGCACTGTTGTGTACTTTATTGACACGTGCATTTAAGTGTAAGCTTTTGATGTCTAATAAATATTAATTAAGTTTAATAAAATCATTCCAAAGTATGAAAAGAGCACATTGCGGGTTCGGAAGCACAGTACGATAGCCGGCTTGCCATATGCACGTGACGTGTCGAGTGAAAGTAAGTAAATCTCTGAAACCTAACCTCAAAATGAAGATTGCAAACTTAATTTCAACATAAACTTATATTCTAAAGATATATATATATATATAAGGTATAAAAATTAGTTTTTTACACAAATTGCACCAAACTCGTAAAAGTCAGCTTATAACGCAAAAAGAGTGTTAATTTGGATTTAACTATTTAAGGTTCTGATACAGCAAATGATACAGATGACGAAGAAGAGGAAAGATTGGTGAATCCTATTTTAAATGAAAATATAAATATTGATGAACCCGAAAATGAAATGAATCCTGAGGCTCCCGTTGTTGTCAACGAAAATCAAAATCCCAACGTAGATTTTGGTAAGAAAATGCATTTATATTTCAAGATATTAATACTCCTATCCGATATATAGTTAAACATACATTACCTTCTGTATGAACTTTATAGTTTACAAATTTATATATAAACACATAGTTTTTCATACTTAATGCTGAGATAGAATCACGGATTTTTTTAATTTTTAGATTTCTATTTTGCTGTTCACAATTCTGTTTTACCGCGAATTTAAAAAAATTATATTAAAAATAATCCTAATACGATATAATATGAGCAATTATTATTTTAGTATATATTCAATTTGAAATCATATAAAGCAAATACTTCCAAACAAAATGTAATATTATTACTCAAAATTGATGTATATATGCATTTTTAGATTCGGAGGAATTCAATAAATCAGCGTCAGGTTCTGATAAATCTATTAGCTCTTCAGATTCTGAGGAAGAATTCGTGGATGAAATTGTGGAAGCTATTGAAGATGAGCCAGAAGAAGTGAAACAACTGCGTATTTCCGTTATAAAAAAAGGAATTCCACAAGAGACTGCCAACGGATAATTGAAAATTTTACGACGAAGACTATTGCTTCAACTACCGAAATCAGCAAAAACCTTTCTAGGAACATCTTCTGCCAACTACGACATTAAAGAAATGCAGGACTCTGATGGATCCGTTGGAGAATATACCTATTTTGGAATTGAAGAAGGTCTTAGAAAATGCATTAAGCCCAATGTGTACAAGAAGGCAACGATATTTTTGCAATTTAACGCAGATGGAGTTTGTTTAACGAAATCCGGTGAAAAGGGGTTTTGGGTAAGATATTGGCCTAAACAAAATATATTTTATTACAATATTTTACTTTATATTTGAATTTTAATCGTGCATTTTCCTTTATGTGCGCCGCTCCCCTATTACGAAATGGTAAAAAATCTGTTTGGAAATTATCTACAAATCGGCTGTGCACGGTGAAAAAGCAGTAAGCGCTAAAAGCATTAAATTTTTCATAATTAAGGTAAATGCGTTTATGATTTGCTGTACAAAACTATTGCATATTTAAAAATTAACTTTTAAAATATTATTAGCATGTTGAGTAAAGTTCTCTTTTATGCTAGTATGAATAAAAAACTAGTCAAATTGACATTTAAAAAACACTTTTTAAAGCGCCTTTTTAAATTTCTAATGTGTGTTAGAAACACGTTAGAAATTTAAAAAGCGGCTTTCTTTGTTTTGCAGCATCTATGCTAAGTGCAGGTTTTACGTAAAGAATGAGCTTCCAAAATAAAGTAAGCGCCATAAAACACAATTTATTCAACTGGGCGTTTAATCACATTATGCATATAATATTCGTAGCATCACAATATTTAATATAAACCGTTGATCTTAATTGTGTCTTTTTTTCATTTTCTAGAATTTTAGGTTTGGAACAATTGCTCAGTGGAAAATATAGTGCAAAACTACCTCAAGTAAACCCGAATGATGTGGCGGTTTTGCCCTACAGTTCGGGCACTACGGGTCTTCCAAAGGGAGTGATGCTCACACATAAGAATTTAATTGCAAACCTTTTGCAGTGCAATCACCCTGAGATAGTAGATAACATTCCTACGACAGAAACTACTCAAGAAACCGTTCTGTCGGTGCTGCCATTCTTTCATATCTACGGCTTCAATGGAATTTTGAATTTTATGATTTACATCGGAGGGCACATCGTGACTCTACCTAGATTTACTGTCGAAGATTATATCAAATGTTTAGAGACTTATAGGCCCGATTCTATATTCGTTGTACCTTCGCTACTGTTATTTTTAATAACGCATCCAGAAGTCACTCCGGCGCATCTATCGTCTATAACAAAAGTAATTTGTGGCGCTGCGCCAGCAACTAAGAGTCTGATTGAAAAGTTCAAAGCAAAAATCGGTAGAGACAACTGTCGTATTACGCAAGGTATTTAATTTATTTTTCGAAATAATATTTGCAAAAAATATGATCCGTGATTTTTTTAGTCGGCGAAATGGCTGTATATCCGTTAGCACGCCTTTGGCTAAAGATATTATTAGGTCTACCCGCTTCATTTTTTGTATGAAAATGTGTTTCGCGTGTCTAATGCGAGGGGAAATAATGTGAATCCTGGTGGGTCTCAGACTCATCGACACGCTGCTTTGTAAAACCGTGAAATTATATGCTTTTTCAAGAAAAATTTCTCAAAATTCACTGTTTGGCTCAAAATCAGCATGAGGGATAGGACATTTTCCAAAAAGGCACAGAAATCTTAAGCGTACCCGTTCCTACGAAATCAGTTCACATTTTAGTCATCATCAGTTTACATTTCATCAGTTTTCTCGCTTACTTTGCGTATGAATATCAAGCTCATTTACAGTTTGCATATAAACAATTAAAATAATTAATTTTTTGCATCAATGAATAGAGCAGGTCCGAGTTACACAAGAACGTTAGCTTTTTTCAAAAAAATTATATACTGAATGATTCAGATCAGTAAAGATGCAAACACGTTTGCTTCAATATCTCCGTTCGAATCCAAATGTAGATAGAGCCTTTCTTCAAAAATTCGGCAGAATTTTACTTTTAAATCTTTTAGAGTTGTAAAATTTCACATTCAAAATCTAATTGATATACAGTTTTCAGTTTGAACCTTTCAAAATTTTATAATTTTAAATAAGTCTGCCGTGAGAATTTTAAAATACATAAATTTGTAATTAAAAATGTGAAAGATTTGAAGCCTTAAAGTTCAATAGCTAGAGGAAAAGTTTCAGATTCTCAATTTTCCTTCACTGTTCCAGAGGCTTCTTTTCTTTATTGTATTATAATCAACTCTTTTTTTCTTTAATAAATTTCAAAAAAAAAAAAAAATCAATTATTATTTTATGTTAAATTTTAAATACTTATTTTTGTTAATTTTCATCTTATCTTACAATAAAATCTTGTATCATTCCAGGTTACGGTATGACAGAAACTAGCCCAGTTACGATATATACACCAAAATCAATGCCAGCTTCGAAAACTGGAAGTTGTGGAAAACTTCTTCCTTCTACTGAAGCTCGTTTAATAGATATCTCAAACGGAAAAGACATATTAACTCCAGAAACACCAGGAGAATTGCTTGTTAGGGGACCACAATTAATGAAAGGATACTTAAATGATCCCGTTGCAACAAAAGAAATAATCGATGAAGATGGTTGGTTGCATACGGGCGATGTCGTTTATTACGACAAGGACGAGTACTTTTTCGTTGTTGATCGCACGAAGGAACTTATCAAAGTAAAGGGAAATCAGGTACGTAATAATATATTATGCATCTAGGGGGAGAAAAAGTGCCTCTCCCCCTTCGCGCATACGATATTTTGTATAACAAATCCATGATTTCAGACATTTTTCTAAATACAGTCATAATTTCAGTTCATATTAGATTTTGAATGAAGAAGCATGAAGTTATGTTAACTTATTCCAAATTATCAAAAATTCAATAAAAAATTGCCGGATTCAATTTAAATGTCTATAAATTTGCGGAAATTTTGGGTAATTTATGGTAATTTTTCCGGTAAATATGGTAACATACCATAAATTATCTAAAATTCATTTTTAAAGATTTCCGGAAATTTATGAAAATTTTCGGTAATTTAATTAGTTATATATGGTAATTTTCCATAAATAACCGCAAAATTCTATTATCTGCAACAAAAATTTCCTCACAGTTTTTATGTTGAGTGGACTGACAATTGTAAAATGCGAGCTCATAGATGTATAATTTTCATTATTCACCTCTGACGTCACTTTTCAGTCCCTAGGGAGTTAAATCCACTTAGAGAAATTCCGTACAAAATAATTTAGCGTTTTAATGTCCGTTTAAAATCTCCTTAGATCCTCTTGAGACGGCAATTATATACTTAGTTACGAATATTTTGCGAAATTAACTGCGCAACCAGTATCTCCTCAGGAACATGTTACAACACATTACTTTTCACGATTCCTCTTTAAATCCACTTGAAACTCGAACTGCAATCTTAGAGGATTCTAAAGAGATTCTAGCGATTCCTAAAGGGTATTTTTACCAGGGTATAAGCTATTTTATGAATGAGACAAAAGTAATACTCATATAAAGGTACCAATTGAAATACACATTTTTGCAATAAATACTTATCCCCGAAAGTTAGTAATTTGAATGATAACAGAGCTTTTGTTAGAAGTGATTTTATCGCGTTGCAACAAATAGTCATTTTTTCCAAATTAGGTTTAGAGAAAAAATTCCTGGAAGAAACTGTACTTACTTGATAATTACAAGTATATCTGAAATTATCTATAAATTGTTCATATTTCTGCAAATTGGAATAATTGTTTAATTTGCTCCCTTTAAATTGATGTAACTCTTTCTGAAAAAGACATAAATATGTCAAGATTGGTATGCTTATTGTTTCAAGTGGTACTAAAATGATGGTATCGCCCAAAATTGCGAAATTTAAATATGGGGACCTGTAAAATTGTTTAAGTTTTGAGTGCAGGTCCCTGTTTCTGCGTATAATAGAAAAACGGAGAAAAAACTAAAAAATTTCTTAAATTACTATGAATTAAATCATACCTTTTATTTTTTGTACTTTTATTCGTTAAATGGTTATTAGTATCTATTTTTTGAGGAGGATCACAATAGACCTGAAAGTGATACTGTAAACATGGAAGCGCGCGGTCGGAGCGCACATGGTAGGCCCGTTGGTGATCCAAAGGCGTAGTAGGTACTGTGCAAGGGTTATGGATATACAGCTTCAGTGTGCCTCTAACCCTTGCACTATATCCACGCCCCTGGGTATCAGTTTTAGGTCTAATGTCATCCTTTTCAACAAAATAAATAGTAATATTACAAGCAGAAACGGAGATAGACACTTGAAATTTAAACAACTGTACAGGTGCATTTATTTAAATTTCTCAATTTTGGGCCAAACCATAATTTTCATACAATTTCAAGAAATAAGCATACCAATTTTGGCACCCTTATGTCTTTTTCAGAAAGATTTACATCAATTTAAAGGGAGAAAATGACACAATCATCCCAATTTGCATGAATTAAAAAAATTAATCGATAATCTCAGATATACATACTTGTATTTATCATACACGTAAGTATAGTTTTTTGCTGGAATTTTGTCTCTAAAACTAATTTGCTCCATGAAAAAATGACTTTTTGTCCGACCCCTCTTGAAAACGCGCCATTGTATGCAAGTGAAGCAGGCGTAATGTGGCCGCTTCCAGCCCAGTGACGTTCTCACATGCGCACTCCGCCGCCGGGTCGACATAAAACTTTACGCCCACTACATGCAACATCACGCCCGCTACATGAAACTTTACGCCTGCTGCATAAAACTTTACACCACACAAGTGAGAATATGGAGCAAATTATCGTTATCTTAGAAAAAAAATTTGTTCTCTAGACCCCACAATTTTTCTTCTGCAACGTACGCTATTTCTTCCTTTTACTTATAATCTAAAATTGGCAACTAGACTAAACATCCTCTATCTGGTTCACATGCTTGCTTTCAAGGAGGTTAAGACCAAAAAAAAACTATTTTGTTGCAACGCGATAAAATGGCTTCTAACAAAATCTCTGTTATCTTGCAAATTATCAACTTTAGGGGAGAAGTGTTTATTACAAAAATGTGTATTTCAGTTGGTACTTTCAAATGAGTGTTACTTTTTTTCTCGGTCATAAAATAGATTATAGGTCATTCACAAGCATATTCTTTTCCAATTATTATATACGTTATTTGATTTTGTGCAATAAATGTTCGCCGAAGCGAACAAATTTTGGAACAACTATTGTTTCTCTTGGTATTTTCTAAGAAGGGGGAAGAATTTCATAATTTTACATTTTAAAAGTTAAATTTAATATTTATAAAAAAATAATTAATGGTGAATATCTGAAAAACGGCACATTAGTCAGAGATGGGCTGCACAGTTTTGCATTCTGGAGATCACTTTACATAAAAATCGAAGGGAAAATCCAATTGACCTCATCGATCCGACGGAAATAGGTATTTAAATAGGTAGTTAAATGCGTCTCGACTAATAGCAGTTCAGTCGACCTGGAGCCTGCAATATTCAACCGATTTGTCCAGCCCTATGCATTGACGTTAGTTCACGCAGCTTCTTGGCATAAGCTGAGTTGTAGGTGGCATGTAAACCTGAATTTGTCAACAAAGACATGGCAGATGTACAGACAAGTTCTGTTTTTTACCATTTTTATTTAATGAGAAAGTGTTTTGACAAAAGATTTTAATTCTAAATTATGGGGAAAATTAAGAAGGAAAGAGACCCCCTGAAGGAAAATAAAATCAAGAACACGGGAATAGTGGAAAAGAAAAAAAAAGCGGAAACCGGTAACCTGGATGTATTTCTGGTTATGATTCTAATCCTACGAAAGTGTTTTTCTTGTGCCAAAAGGTGCAGAAAATGTCAAACTAGGACAGAAAGCAATACGACGCGACGATATAATTTAAAAATCTGGTCATAAAGTGTGTCAGTTGCATTTTGCTCCGAAAGATATTTTATTGGAACGAGAAGCAAAAGCAGCTGATGGAAGAACTGATATCTTCGGAGTAGTAAGTTTATAGTGTTTATTTTTTATTCAAAAACTTATACAATTTATTTTCTTGTTTTTTCACATAAACTTATTTTAAAGTAAACAAAATATTGTAGTTTTAATTTTATTTGTTAATATGATTTAGAGGTTAAGTATGTATTTTATACGCGGAGTTTATTTTTACTTATATATTTTGTCAATTTAAATTGAACAAAAAATGATTCTTTATTTTTCTTATTCATTCATTATTCTTATTCTCTATTCGTTATTCTTTATTTCATTTCCTTATGTAAAATTTGTCACTAAAAGAAAGACATATGAAGGCATAGAAACATTTTTTCTTCAAGTATAATTGGCAATATGATTTCAGCAAGTTCAAAAGAAAAAATATAGTCTAAGTAGGCGAAGAGCGCCTACAAATAAGGGTTTCGTAGCCTATTAAGACGTTTATTTAAGTCTGAACAGAATCTTAAGACAACATTTATTTAAACTTTGTGAAAAAAATTTATTGAACAAAAATTTTAATTGAAAAAAAATTGGATAAAAAAATAAGGGTTCGAAAAAATGTGTAAAAACGAATTTGTTGAAAAAATTTTTTCGAAAAAAGTTTTTTGAAAAAAAAGTGTTGAAAAACAATTTTTGAAAAAAAAATTGTTGAAACAAAGTGTTTTGAAAAGAAATTGTTTCACAATAAAATTTTTCTGCAAAAATATTTTATGAAAAAAAAAAATAATTTTTGGAAAAAAAATTCTTGCCAAAACATTTTGACAAAAAAAATTTTGAAAAAACGAATTTGTTAAAAAAGAATTTTTGAAAAAAGTTTGTTGAAAAAAAATTTGTTGAAAAACAAGTTGTGAAAATAAAAATTGTTGGAAAAACAAATTTGTTGAGAAAAATTGTTTGAAAAAAGTTTTTTGACAAAAATTGGTTGAAAAACAATTTTCGAACAAAAAGTTTTCGACAAAAAAATTTGTTTGCAAAAATATTATATGAAAAAAAAAACTAAGATGTGCATTTGTTTATATATTTTGTTGATCAAATAATCACATATCAACGGATGTTACATTTTCCATTGTTAATGTCATTACAACGAGAGTAAAAGAGCAAAAGATTTGTTTCTGCCTATTAATGTCTACGATGTACATTTGTTTATAGAATTTGTTTATAGAATTTATTTATAAAATGCAGTCTTGAATTGTGATGGATACGTATCATCCAAAGGATAAAAGCAAGCAATTTTAGAGTAGGAATATACTTTGAAAACAAATATTTATTAATTTCCATTATTTGTTAATAAAATTTGCTTATAACAATTAGCTTTATAAGGTGACAATTTTCTTCTTCTTTCTTATATCGCTGTGCAATGAATCCAAGTGACTTGAAGTATAAGAAAAATTTTGTCTAGGAGATAAACATGAAATCAATGCAAAACATTTTATCCGTCAACATAAAAATTAACTAAACAAAAAAATTAAATATCCACTGAGAACTTTTTCTAGGAAATTTAATTCTGAATTGTTTAAAAAAAAATTATATCAAATCGGTTCATTATTGCGTTCTAAATATCATATTGAACCTCGTTTTTCATTTCACCCCACTGTGGACCGCTACGTCACAGACCCACATCTGGCGAAGGAGTATCGAAAACCCGACACGATCCCGAGTCGATATATCGCATTCCGAGCCAAAGTCAAGCCGAGCGAAAATCGAGCACGGGTATCGACAACACGATCCCGACCCGAGAAAAAACCGACCCGATCCCGACACGATCACGAGAACGTATCGTATCGAACGGCACCACTAGTCTTACAGGGGGATACCATGAGCCGTCTGCTTTTTTGCATCACACTTCTTCCTCCACCTCTCTCACTACGGTACGGGAAATAAGCTAAAACGTCTTTTGTTATCGTTTTGACTCCCGAGAAGTCTTTTCACTTTGTCTCGTTTGAACGATCTTCTCGTTCATACGAAAAGATCGGGCAGTTTGACCGAGAATCTCGTTTCACAAACAATATTTTATTTATGCGCATATATGTATATAATAATAATATAACTACTGATTAAATAAATAATTTAAATGTTTTCAAATTATTTCTAATTTTAATACAGAAATTTTTATATTTTGAAGAAATAGAATTCGGACAGCAAAATTACTCGTTTTCATAATCATAATTAAAGTTTTAGTTTATTGCAGATTATGTGTAAGTGTATTGAAGAACTCATATGGCATAACTTTCAAAACTATCTCATTTTTAGAATGAAAACTGCTAATTTCAAACTTAAACTTTCAAATCAAAAGCATCACCTTCTCAATATGGTAAAGTCCTTAAATTTATTATTTATTTATCATACGCATTTAACTGGTGAAGAGATTATAAATTTTTTTATTATAACGCGCACGTGCTAATATTTTGAACTTCAAACCCGAGACTTCTCGGTGCTCGATCGAAATTCCTCGCTTTTTTGAGACGATCCATACTGAATAAAACAGTTGGTTAGCCGATCATTTTTACATCGAGAAGTTGGAAAAACCGAACGAGAACAGTTGAGGAACGAGAAATTATCGTCTCGTCGTGAAATACTAGATACAAGCATCTTATTCGACAGATTTGATCTTCAAATCTGCCGGCTTTGAACAAGGTATTTGCGACTAACATGCTTGCCGTCCCAGTTCTACTCTACTCGCTTGGGGTTGTTCAATGGACTAAGAACGAGCTTACAACCCTTGATATCGCACTCGTAAGATTATACATATGCATAAGAGCTTGCATATCAATTCACATGCCAGGACGGTGTCATTAATAGTAATAAAACTGATATTCCTCTCACATTTTATACCAAAACCCTGGATTTCAATAAGTAAAACATCTAAAAATCTTTTAGAGAATTGGTACTCCTGAAAACTTTAAAGAATGTCAAATTTGTTTTTAAATGAAAAATTAACAAAATTTATTACAAAAAATTGAACATTTTCAACTATAAATGAACTGTGACTGATACTTATGACTAGCATTAAATCGAAAATTTAATTTTGAAAATATGAATAAAGTTTCAAGGAAGAGACTTCTTTTAAAAAAGGGCGTATCGGGAATCGTATGTACACCGATATATATAATACCAGGACCAGACGGAATTCCAGCCGAGATTCTGAAAGTAGTTATCACTGCAAATCCAGAGTATCTGCTAGCAGTCTACAATGCGCTCTTGGTAGGACAACTTGGCGCAGATGCACTTTTTGGAAAACACATTAATGAACTGTTTTAATGAACTTCAATTAAATTATTTCCATGCATAGACATTGATAAGATATTGGGCTAAACAAAATATATTTTATTACCATTTTTTACTTTATATTTGAATTTTAATCGTGCATTTTCCTTTATATGCGCCGCATTCGGCGCCGCTCCCCTATTTTCAAAATTCAGAACAAATTTAAGAAAAAAATTATTTTCTTGTCAATAATGCTGTTAGATGTCAACAAAATAAAGAAATTATCCCAGTGACATTGTAAAATTGGACAAAAATTAAAAAAGTTATCGGATTTAAAAAATAGTCAAAAACTACCTGAAAGTTGATTTTTTTTAGCCAAAATAATGATCACCGGACAAAAATAATTTCGGAAGATGTTATTTCTATATTTTTCAGACGGGATTTCTTAATTTATTTACAGAATTTTGAAAATTTGAATTTTCAAAGTTGTGTATTTAATCTGGGCAACAAAATATGATTGATGATGTTTTCATATTCAAAAAATTGAATATGTTATTTTTACAGTAGTTTTTTGTCCTAAATCGAAACAGGCATCTATTTTCCGCCTATACATTATCACGTATCACATATCGCCTATCACATTACTATTGTAATAACTTGAACGATTTTCGAGATAAATACGAAAAACTGCCCAAATAGACAAAAAAATGCAGTCAAATACATACTTTTTAAAAGGCTGTGTATAGATGTCCGGTGCCGGGCGCTATTTTGGTATCCGGTAGATTGCTCCGATTGGTTACACGGCACTGGGCAGGCTCTGCCGGACAGCAGCATCATGTATGCATTCGACTTAGTACATTTCTTATTTTCTTGAGATGTACACGGAGAATAACCTCAAAGTGAAGTATATAATTTGGAAGGAGAACATAAGTGTAATTTTTTTTAAACACTTGAATATGTAATTGTTTATTAAAAATGAGTTATTGGTGTTTCCGATTTTATCTTTCCTTGTACATTTACTTCATCGTTCTTTTAATACTAAGAACATTTTAATACAATTCTATTTGTGGGAGTTATAGCCAGTTATTATTTTAGAAATATAAATTATTTATTTTTTATAAGTTTAACTTATGTAAAGCTTGTGTTTTATTGAAACTACCACGAATTGTATTTATTGTAGAGAATATTTCCAGGAACAAAATAAGGCGCGTGAATGATAAATAATAAATCTGAAATTATAATTGTTATCCACAACTAATGAAAATCGAAAAACCAACTAAGTTCTTTTATATTTATGTACAATGAACAATTGAATATTGAACAATTGATGAAAATATGTACTTACTACAAAATTGATTTTCGAATATTTTAATTTGTACATTAGGGTTCCATCATTTATTTTTTTATCATTCTGGAAGAAACTATCCTCGTCGCCATGAATGCCCTTTTCTAGACATTTTTCCAGTACATATTTAAAGTGTCAAAAGTTTTCAATCGTTTCTCATAAGAATTTCTTATCACAATTTAATCATACGCCTTCTTAAATTCAGATCAACTCTACATGGATTCATATATAAATTTTTGCTTAATTTAGGTTCATCTCTGAATTTAAATACCACTGCAAAAACAAAGTATTATTTCAGGTCTAGTTTCACGTATTACAATAGGACTCAGAAAAACAGTCTCCAGTGGTACTGAAATGATACCACTGGTGGGAACCTAGATTAATTTGTTTTACTTTGAGAATAACAGCATAAAGTTATTATATTCAAAAACAGGACGCAAAAAAAATTATACCATAAAAAATAGATCTCTAGTTTTCTGCAGTGCATTTCACAATTGGAGATGTACATTTTTACGTTCAATAACATAGGAAATTATTATGATAAACTTGTGAAATGGTAGAATTCTATCTTTATTGAATAAACTTTAATTTGAAATACTTTTTTAAAAACTAATTTAATATTCCTTTTCCCTGAATAAAATAGAAATTATTTTTAAAATATATAAAATATATAAATTACCAACTCCAAAATTTACTTTTTATCTTTAAATGTCATTAAACACGATTTAAAAGTAAACATACAAGAAAAGATGAAATGGGAAACTCCAAATATCTCATTTTCAATAAACAATTACATATCCAAGTGCGTAAAGAAAGTTACACTTATATTCTTTTTCCAAATTATATACTTCACTTTGAGGTTATGCCTCGTTGCACGTCTTGAGAAAATTAGAAATATACGCAGTCGGATGCAGAGCTGTTGTATGGCAGACCGCGCCCATTGCCGTGTAACCAATAAGAGCAATATACCGGATATCAACCTAGCGCCCGGCACTGGACGTCTATACACAGCCTTTTTAAAATCGTTTTTATATGGAAAATAAAGTCTAAAAAAAGTTCAAACTTCCAGCACTGATCGTTTGGGTTCTTCCATGAACCACGAAGCCCATTTTCCGGTGATTTTTTACCTATCTCCCAACGCGGCCCGTTTTCCCTAATTTTCCTGTAGTTTTTAGCCATTGTGTGGCACTAGGTTGAAGCCCCCACCCCCTTAACCAACCACGTGGTTTATGGAAGACCCCTTTACAGTATACATGACAGATAAACTTACTGTAAAGTTGACAATTTCACAGATTATAATCATTCAAAGAAAATCACAGTACTCGAATTTCATGAACTTCACTGGAATTTACTTGAATTCTCTGAAATTATCTTCAGTTTCCTTGAATTATCTTTATTTTTCTTTAATTCTCTCGAATTATCTTGAGTTAACTTGAATCAGGATTGAATTCGCCTAAGTCCTCCTGAATTCACTTATATTCACTTTGAAAGAAACTCAAGTAAATTCAACGAAATTCAAGTTCTGAAATTCACCTGGAATAAGCGTGAACTGTAAAATTTGTGATTACAGTGGAGTCTCACCTATTCTCCAACTCCCTTATTCCCTAACACCGTTTATTCCCCGTCGGCTGTAGACGGTTATAAAGATTAACGGTTTTTTGGGTATACAGCATGTTATGGGGGTGTTTTCATACTTTAAACATCCAAGTATGGAAATCACCATTTCTTAGTAGCTAAAGTCACTGGAGATTTTTTATTTAAATTCTAGGGTATGAAATCACTTTTAAATAAGTAAAGGAAGCGTGCATAGTACGGATATTATATATGTGCATTTACTTCAAGGGTTGATTTATCATACCTTGAATATTTAATCCGGAATATCGACATTTCTTAATGTCTGAAATCACAAAAAGTTGTCTGATTAATCTATGAGGATAGGAATCATATTAAAGTAAATTGAGAAGGTGTAGAACGTCAAGGATGTCTTTGAATTTTTCTAGAGGGTTGCTTAATCATCCCATACTTGGAGAAGCAGAGAAATTAACTTTTCGTATCGTTGGAACATGTTAGAGCAGGTTTGCACAGGTTGGTGCAATTTCGTTCATGTTTGAACCAGTTATTATTATTTATTTTTTCGTGTTTGGAAAAGTACGGATGGAGATATCTTGGGTTAGGGTGGGAGAGAGGAGGATGGGAGAGAGAAAAAGAGAATATGTTTATGAATATTTCCACATCCCACGTAAAAATGTTCATGCAACTTATTGGTACAGGTTGGAACAAGTTAGAGCAGGTTTGCACAGATTCTTGCAAGTTTGCACATGTGTGAAGAGTTGGTTGCAAGTTTATCTTATTGCTTCCCTTGTGAAATATTTTGATCAATAATGAATTAATAAAAAAATCTCTGGTGCTCTGTCCCCTTTAAAAGATCAATTTACCTGTATATGTTTTACAGTGATTTTGTTGATCAATGTATTATTAAAAGTAACTCTGGTGCTTTATCCCGTATAAAATATCGATTTCCTTGTTTCAATAATTAGGGGATGATTAGACGACCCTGACAATAAATGCGAATCCTGCAAAAAAACGCTACCTGTGTATGTTTTAAAGTGATTTTGTTGATCAATAGTATGTTAATAAAACAATCTGTGGTGCCCTATCCAGTATGAAATATCGATTTGTTTGTCTTAATAATTAAGGGATGATTAAACTACGCTGAAAATAAATTATAATGCAAGTCCTCCTAAAAAAAACTTCCTATATGTATGTTTTAAAGTGATATTGTAGGCCTGATTTTTGGTGATTTATTCCTTACGAAAAGTTAATTTATTTGGTTTACTTATTTTAAAGTGATTTCATACCCTAGCATTCAAATAAAAAATCTCCAGTGACTTTAGTTACTAAGAAACGATGACTTCCATACTTGGATGTTAAAGTATGAAAACACCCCCGTAACATGCTGTATACTTAAAAACTAGTTAATCTTCCTAGATCTTTTGTTTCGGTAAGACTGAAAGTCAAAATGTGAAACTTTCTACAAAATCTAACAAAGAGTTTAGGAGAAAAAAAACTTTTCACTAAAATAAGCATTTTTTTATTTAAGTACACGTAAAAATTGAAACTTTGACAATTTTTTGTTAAAAAATTGTCGATTTTTCTTACTGTTTTCTTTCGGATTATTGCTTTGCAGGGTCGAAAATATAAAAAAAAATTAGATTTAGAATTTTTCACAAAAAGTCATTTACTGTACATTTGGTGCAGGGTCCGTTTGACATATTTGCCAATTAAAAACAATTCATAAAATGCAATTTCAATTTTAATTACAGTTTAATAATTGGTCGTGATGGCGAAGTCGAGCTAGTCAAAACCGAGGCTCGCCTTCAACCGCTACGAGTAAGCAGTCCACGGGTTGCCCATCAAGCAAATTCAGGATCTTACCTCTACTCTCGTATCAATCGCCAGAGCTTTGTACGTTACTCTCATCAAAGGTAATATAATTGACATCTATCAGATCCGTAAAACTCCTACAGCATCCGATTCTGTCTCCGTAGCTCCGCCTTCAGCTGCCCCCACACTTGCTACTATAAATGTCGCGAAGTTTAGCAGGCAATTGGCTAGAGATAAGTTGATTAAGCAGCGGAAAGTAACAGATACTTCTCAACCACAAATATTTTTTGGACGTGCAATGATGAACATCTTATTTTCCTACGCGAATCCTTCTCTCTCTTTTATCGGAAGATCTATGCTAGGGCCCTGGGACTAAGAAAATAAAATAAAATTAAATACCGTGGGCTGGCCGCAGGTAATATTTTCTGTCGTAAGAAAATGATGAACATCTCATTTTTCTACCCAAATCCTTATCGCACTTTTATCGGGAGATCTATGCTGGGGCCCTAGAACTAAGAAAATAGCATAACATCTTCTGTCGTAAGGAAGACAGTTCACCAAGGATTCTTTTCCCTTCGCTTCAGTATGTAGGGAAACTCCAATAGGAATTATCTCATCTTATGTATGTTTTCTTACTATTATGTCTATATTTAATGTTCTGTTAGGCATTTATATCGCTAGTTATGTATTATTCTACCCACATCACTTTTAACCAAAACTAACATCACTATTCCCATAAATATTTAAAAGCATTTGTCTAACTCGCAATAATGCCACTATCTTATTAGTAACTGCGCCTCTCACTTTAATAATCTCCTTTTATATAGGTATTACTGTCCTTATTTTAACGATAATTTATAATAATTTTTGTCACAGTTTTGGTATATTACGTAAGGTACCAGATGTTCCTTTTAACTTTTTTACTTTTTTAATTTTTTTAATTCTTGCTTTGGCAAATTGAGTTTTTCTAAATTAGTTTCTGATTTCTTAAAAAAATTCTAAAAATATAAGACTGTAATAATGAAAAGTTGAATTAGGAGGATAAAATATGTAAAAACTGGAAGGTATACTTGAATTGAATAAATAAGTAAAAAAATAAATATATATTTTAATATATTTACCGTGGTTCTACTGAAACACGAATATAGTTTATAGAATATAATTAATAATATAGAATATAGTTCGTTTCTCGAAGTCTTGGAGAACAATGTCAGGCCTCGAGTGTGCAACGGAGACTGCTGTCCGAAAACCCCAAAGAAGCTTGGTTAAGATAAGGAATTTTACCGACCCGGATGATTTTTAAAACGTCTCGTCCTACTAAAAATTAATCGTGGTTGGCCAGGTATTTAGAATGCATCTTCCTCGATTCAGCTTTGTAAAAACTAAGAATTTAAAATACCCGCATGATTTTTAAAACGTCTCGTCGTACTAAAAATTAATCCTGGTTGTCCAGGTATTTGAAATTCATCTTCCCCGAGGAGCATTGTTTAAGAATAAGAATTTAACATCCCCGGATGATTTTAAAAACGTCTCGTGGTACTACAAATTAACCCCGGTTGTCCAGGTATTAAAAATGCATCTTCATCGAGATAGCTTGGTTAAGGCTAAGAATTTAAAATACCTGGAGGATTTTAAAAAGGTCTCGTCGTACTAAAAAGTTCTCCTGGTGGTCCAGGTATTAAAAATGCATCTTCCCCGAGGAAGTTCTGTTAAGAATAAGAATTTAACATACCCGGATGATTTTGGCAACGTCTCGTCGTATTAAAAATTAACCCTGGTTGTCCAGGTATTAAAAATTCATCTTCCCCGAGGAAGTTTGGTTAAGACTAAGAATTGAAAGTAGCCTGATTATTTGAAAAAGTCTCGTCAGACAAGAAACTAATCCTGGTTGTCCAGTTATTAAAGATGCATCTTGCCCGAGGAAGTTTGGTTAAGACTAAGAATTTAACGTACCCGGATTATTTTAAAATGTCGCGTCAGACTAGAAACTAATCCTGGTTGTCCAGGTATTTGAAATGCATCTTCCCCGAGAAGGTTTGGTCACAAATAAAAATTTAACATGCCCGCATGATTTTAAAAACGTCTCGTCGTACTGAAAATTAACCCTGGTTGTCCAGGTAATAAAAATGCATCTTCCCCGAGGATGTTTTGTTATGACTAAGAATTTAGCATAGTTGGATGATTTTAAAAATTCTCGTCGGACTAAAAACTAATCCTGGTTGTCCAGGTATTAAAAATTGCATCTTTCCGAGGAAGTTTGGTAAAGACTAATAATTTAACATACGCGAATGATTTTAAAAAGGTCTCGTCGTACTAAAAACTAATCCTGGTTGCCCAGGTATTAAAATTGCATCTTCCCCGAGGAAGCTTGGTTGAGTAAGAATTTAACATACTCGGCTGATTTTAAAAAGGTCTCGTCGTACTAGAAACTAATCCTGGTTCTCCAGGTATTAAAAATGCATCGTCCCCGAGGAAGTTCGGTTAAGACTAAGAATACAATATACCTGGGTGATTTCAAAAATTCTCGTCGGACTAGAAGCTGATCCTGGTTGTCCAGATATTTAAAATGCATCTTCTCCGAGGAAGTTTGGTTGAGAATAAGAGTTTAACATTCCCGGATGATTTTAAAAAGGTCTCGTCGTAGTATCAATTAATCTTGGTTGTCCAGGTAATAAAAATACATCTTGCCCTAGGAAGATTGGTTAAGGTTAAAAATTTAACATACTTGTATGATTTTAAAAAGGCATCGTCGTACTAAAAATTAATCCTGATTGTCCAGGTCTTAAAAATACATCTTCCCCTAGGAAGATTGGTTAAGGCTAAGAATTCAACATACCCGGTTGATTTTAAAAAGGTCGCGTCGTTCTAACAATTAATCCTGGTTGTCCAGGTATTGAAAATACATCTTGCCCTGGGAAGATTGGTTGAGGTTAAAAATTTAACATACCGGGATTATTTTAAAAATGTCTCGTCGTACTAAAAATTAATCCTGGATGTCCGGGTATTAAAAATACACCTTCCCCTAGGAAGATTGATTAAGTCTAAAAATTTAACATACCCGAATGATTTTAAAAATGTCTCGTGGTTCTAACAATTAATCCTGGTTGTCCAGGTATTGAAAATACATCTTGCCCTGGGAAGATTGGTTGAGGTTAAATATTTAACATACCGGGATTATTTTAAAAAGGTCTCGTCGTAGTAAAAACTAATCCTGGTTGTCCAGGTACTAAAAATACATCTTTCCCGTGAAAGTTCGGTTAGGACTAAGAATTTATTATACCCAGATGAATTTAAGAAGGTCTCATTACACTAAAAAATTATCCATTTTGTCCAGGTATTGAAAATACATCTTCCCGATGAAGTTTTGGTTAACAATAAGGGCTTAACAAACCCGGATGATTTTAAAAAGGTCTCGACGTACTAAAAATTAAACCTGGTTGTCCAGGTATTAACAATACATCTTCCCCTAGGAAGATTGGTTAAGGCTAAAAATGTAACATACCCGAATGATTTTAAAAATGTCTTGTCGTACTAAAAATTAATCCTGGTTGACCAGGTAATAAAAATACATCTTCCCATAGGATGATTGGTTAAGGCTAATAATTTAACATACCCGAATGATTTTAAAAAGGCCTCGTCGTACTAAAAATCAATCCAGATTGTCCAGGTCTTAAAAATACATCTTCCTCTAGGAAGATTGTTTAAGGCTAAAAATTTAACATACCTGGATTTTTTTAACAATGTCTCGTCGTACTAACAATCAATCATGGTTGTCCAGGTAATAAAAATACATCTTGCCCTAGGAAGATTTGTTGAAGCTAAGAATTTAACATACCTGGATGATTTTAAAAAGGCCTCGTCCTACTAAAAATTAATTCTGATTGTCCAGGTCTTAAAAATGCATCTTTCCCCAGGAAGTTTGTTTGAGAATTGAAATTGAACATACCTAGATATTTTTATAAGGGTCTCGTAGTAGTGAAAATTAATCCTGGTTGTCCAGGTATTAAAAATACATCTTCCCCGAGGAAGTTTGGTTGATAATTGAATTTGAGCATACCTGGATGTTTTTATAAGGGTTTCGTCGTACTAAAAATTAAACCTGGTTGTCCAGGTATTCAAAATACATCTTTCCCGAGGAAGTTTGGTTGATAATTGAAATTGAGCATACCTGGATGTTTTTATAAGGGTTTCGTCGTACTAAAAATTAAACCTGGTTGTCCAGGTATTAAAAATACATCTTAAACAAATATAGCCCGGCCAGCCCCCGACCAGCAACCTTGTTGTGCCAGGGCTAGCCCGGGCTATTTCCACACGGGATGTGCAATAATATTTTAAGCCTGTCTTGAATATGCCAGAGATTTTAACAAGAGTTTATATTCGCCAAGACGATTGTTTAAACAGGATCCAGACTATTCCAGAAAATTAAAAAAAAAATTACTGAGAAAAAATTTGTATTTAAAAAAGGTATCGAAAAATCTTATTCAAACAACTTCATGACCATGATACATTACCACCTGAAAAAACTATTCCACCCAATCCTGGTAGGCTTGCTTGAAATGCTGATTGGGTTTGAAAAAACTTTCCTTAAGTTATGACATTCAGTTTTTAGTACTCTTTTAATTTCACTTAGCAAAAAATGAGCCACTGATAATAAAAAGTGGACAAGGGTACTTTGGCCGTAAGAAACAGGAATAGACAAACTCGGCAATAAAAAGTGGACACAATAATAATACACGCGCGTATCCAATTTTTACTGCCGAGTTTTTCTACAACTGTTTCTTACGGCCCAAGTACCGTTGTCTACTTTTTACTGGCAATGTTCTATTACTGCTTTTTACAGACGTGTGTTTTACTCACCTACGAGATATTTCCACTTTTTATTATCAGCAGCTCATATGTATAAAGATGAGACTCATAATGTCATAAGGATGAGTTCAAATTGTCACACAGATTGAGAAAAATAGTTTGACATGAGGATATAAAAAATTGAATAGTTTCTAATTAAACTGCTAAACATTGATTATCATCAACATGAAATGTATATATTCCCCGAGTCTGGTGAACGTGGCCGATATTTTTTCCAAGCTTAGAAGTTTCTCCACGTACGAAAGGCAGGTGGTGCCATTCAATGATGATGATTTCCGAGATATTTTAGCCAGCGGCGATTCATTGTTGGCTAGAAACGGAGTCACAAGGCCGCAGCCCCCTCGGGCACAGGAGGCAGTTTGTGCAGATAAGAGATTCGAGTCACGAACTCACCTAGAGCAACGCGTTGTTCTCGCAGACTCTCGGAACGCAAAGGCGAATAAGAAGTATGTAAAGGCTAATGTTGCAGTAACGCCATTTTTGGCCGCGACTGCGACACGCGCGGAAAACCAAACACACAAAACGCCCCGGGACTTTTTCAAGAGGGGTCATGACTGCAATGTAGTGACTCACGCGGCATCACTTCCCAATGATGAAGAGGATAAAAAAAAAGGAATCCTTGTCTTGCCACGAGCGAAGTGTGTAACTAAGAAGATTTAGATTCAGAGAAAGGACGAAGAGATTTGCCCAGGTGGAGAGGATATGGATTAAAAAAGGAAAAGGAATAAAGTGGCGGTTAATTCCTAAAGAGATACAAGAATGATCTTCAGGAAAGAACTAGGTTTTACTTCAGATTTTGATATCGAAGACATATGTTATGTAGGGATTTATTTTAGCCGAGAGAAGAGAAGTATTCGAGATTGGTTCAAGGTCAGTCTACGAATGGTTGTCAAACTCGCAACAGAACTGAGATCTGAATGGGTTTTGTTCTTTTTTATTTTTTTTCTTCAACACTAATATGCGGAACAGATTCTTTTCTACCCTGTTGTACGTCATGAGTGAGAGGTACATAACGTGAATATTCGGTGGACATTAGGGTGGATCACAAAAAACTTGTTTTTATTTTTCGGCGGCCATATCGCGACAACTTGTTTCTCTGGGTGAAAAAATACTTTCCTAATTTTTTCAGATTCAAAAAAATGTTTAGAGTTTGCGAGAATTAAATTTGCATAAAAATGGAGATTCTCGTAGTTTACGATTTGTTAAAAATATACGTAATATTTTTGAAGGAATATCTTATGGATAAAAATTGTAGCTAATACAAAGAAGAAAACTCTCATTTTATGTCTGATTAAAAAAAAAATTATTTGGCTTTGGTAAAAGTCATAAAAAGTATGTATCCCTCAATATTATTTTCGAGGATTGCCAAAATTTTGGGACATTACACATACAATAGAGAAAAAATATATAATAGAGATGGGATGAAAATTTCAAAACCTGGTCCCCAGAAATAATATTTTGAACCAAATTTTTCTTCAACAAGGCTTTAAATAGTTTCTTCATCACTAAAATTGGATGAAATAGCAATATACATAAAAACGAGGCAGAAAGAATCACTTATTGTATATAAAATCATTTTTCATATTTTCTTATGAACAGAACAAACATACATTTGAGATATGTACACTTTTCTTATTAGGAAAAATGTTCGAATGTGCGTGGGAATGAGTATCAACTTTAGTGAGTTTTTATAGTCTTTTGCTCCTTAAGTCAAAATTGATGTAAGTAATTACTGATGAAATTTTACAGATTCTATTAAGGAAAAGTGAGCCACCGAAGATTATTAGGAAATTACTATTCTCTTAGAAATAGCATTTTTTCAACAACAATTTAAGGAGAGAAGTTTTTATTCGAACGGAAGATTTAATTTTGCTTTAAAGAGATCAAACCTCGATATAGACAATCTACAAGTTTTAAATTTTTCTGCGCAAACAGTTTATCCTACGAAAAAAGTGCAAGAAACAAAAAGTTTTATTTTTGCTCATAGATGCTAAAGTTGTTATTCTTTGTTAATAAATAAATTGTTGAAAAAAACCGGTTTAAAGAAAAACTGACTAGGATTTTGAAAAAAAAACAAGATATTCGTAATCAGGGAACTACATATATATCATTGAAAAATAAGGTTAACAACCACCGCAGGGTCTCACTGGGAGCAACTGCCATCTAAAACTGATACCGGCTCCCAGTAGGACCGCGGAAAATCCCACACATGGCCACGTCTCACAGCGGTGAGATGGGTGGTCACAGGGCACAACGAAATCACAACGATAGGTCGGCGAAACCCTCGTGTGTTTTGAGGACACGAAGCGACCCAAGGATGACATCTTTCTGCATCCATCTCGCAAGTGCCGTGGCATATTTTTGGGGCACTACGTACTTTCGGCTGGGGATGAAGAAAAATAGTATACGACACACGGCCAGAAATATTGGATGCCCTGGCCTGCGTGATATGAGGCCTCGGCTTCGCCTCGGCCTTCATATCACACACGCCCGGAAATCCAACGTTCTGGCCTTGGGTCGTAATATACTATTTTTCACTAACAATGTAGCTATTCCATTTTTGGTTCAAAATAGATCTTTTTTGTTTCAAAATTCAACTATTTGATTGAAAATTCCGCTTTTTAGTTAAAACTTCAAGTATTTCAGTTAAATATTTATCAATTTGATTGAATTTTTTTTTCACAACTAAAAACTACTTGGTTGAAAGTTAAACTCCTTTGTTAAGAGTTCATCTCTTTGGCTGAAAATTAATTTTTTTGGTTGAAAATTTAATTATTTCATCTTTGATTGAAAATTCCAATTTTTGGTTGAAATTCAAGTAGTTCTGTTAAATATTTACCAATTTCATTGAAAATTCATCTTTTTGGTTAGAAATTAAAACTACTTGGTTGAAAGTTAAACTCTTTTGTTGAAAGTTCATCTCTTTGGTTGTAAATTTAAGTGTTTTGTTGAAAATTCGTTTGATTTTTGGTTAAAAATTAATTTTTTTATTTAAAATTTAATTATTTCATCTTTGGTTGAAATTTCAAGTATTTCAGTTAAATATTCATTATTTTAATGATCTGAAATAATCTAAAATCAGAATTTCAGCCTAAACATTATAATAAGTCTAAAACCTTCTTATTTTGAAAGATTTCAAGAAATTTTTCACATCATTTCCAGATTTTTCATTTGAAATGGTAGAGAAAAAAGTTTTTTTGTTGTTGAAATATCTGCTTAATTATAACTAAAACGAATCTCTTTAGCCTCTGAAAATTGTTGTCAAAACTTTTTGAGCAACAACTTTCTACTTTCTAAAAATCGATGAAAATGAACAATATTTAATCGCTAATAATTTAGAAATTTTTTTCGTCTTCAACAAAGTATAGTGTATAAATCTTACAGGTTAGTTTCAATATTGCAAACGTAGTTTTTAATTTTAATCGAGTTTATGAAAAGCTAATTTTTCGTAGCTATGCCTACTTGGATTCTATGTTATGTTTCTTGAACTGACAAAATTAAATTTTCTATTTCAAATTGCTGGAGACCTCAGTTTCATTGATTTATTAGTATTTAACATAGTATTTAGATAACTTTACATTTCTCGTAAACCTGAAGTTTGTAGACTTTTTATTTTAAACGGGAAAAAGGAACGACAGCGTCATCCAATCATGAACGCGGGTTTCCCGACAACAATAGTTTTAAATTGTTTCGAGATGGTTCGAGAAATAATCGCAAATGGCGCCATGCGCTTTTTAATAAATGGATGGATATATGATTTCATGCTCGCAACTTTTAAACAAAATTCAACAAATCTGAAAAAATTAGAAAAGCATTCTCTTACCCAGAGAAACAAACTGTGGCGATACAGACGCCGAAAGATGAAAAAAAATTGTTTGTGAACGACCCTATTATATACGTCTTCTATTAATAATGTATATTTTTACCTAAAATCACACAGTTAATCATGGCCCATTTATAAGTAACCACATAACACTTGGACTTTATTTCTTCGCAGAAATTTTACCGAAAGAGTCGGTGACCGATATTTTTGGTGCTGACACCAATTTGCACTGGGTGGCTCGTTACCAAATCCACCTTAGGTGTCGTGGCGTTCTTTCATCCAAGGGCTACTTGGTCTACATCGACAAACCAACGTCCACACCATCCTAAGCCTTCGAAAAGTCTTTCAAGGATACAATAATAATTTACTTAGCAATTTATGCGGGTCACGTTTACGACGAATGTTCGTTGCTGAATTTTTTTTTGTTTTTAATTGGAAAATGATATTCCATTTGAGGTTTATGTGCTTAAGAGAAAATTATTTTAAGAGATAATTTTTTAAGAAGAGTGCATAGTCACAAAGTGCAATTTTTATATTGTAGTCGCAAATGAATTTACTTTGTTAGTACTTGTCATTTGAAGTTTATTTTTAAATTCATTTAAGGAAGGATGAATTTGTACAGAAAAGGCATTGAGGAACTTCTTTAAAAGAAAGTTGATTATATTCTTTACGGATGCAGATTATCCAAAGGTATTTTTTTAATAGCAGACTGTCTATAGGATTTATTTAATAAGGTTGTAACGAAATATACAGATTGCTATACATTATTTACACTGACATTTTTTTCCTTGAAATATAGCCTTTTCAGCTGTTGATAATAATGAAAAATAGTTCAGTGCAGTTGAGGTCCCTAAAGTACCCTATTTTCAAGATTTTGTCCCTATGGTACCCTATGTGCAGACCATGATGTAACTTTTAATAGTTTTAATAATGTCACTTTTCTTTCAATAAATTAACTCATGTATTAATCACTATTAAATTCAGGTCGATACCTATTTCTGAATTGTTTTGAATTCATTTGAAATATTTCAGGGTATTTTTTAAAGATTTCGAGAGACTTTTTATAGATTTCAATATTTTGAAAGGACTTTTTAAGATTTTAGGGTATTTTTAAAACTTCTAAGGCATTTTCAAGAGCTTTTTCTGAGCTTTTAAAGAGCTTTTAATGAATTTTTAAGGCTTTCAGGAAATATCGCCGGGTCTCATAGAATTTCATGGGATTTAATAATATTGTAGTGGATTTTAAAGAATTTATTCAAGAGAACTTGTATACGTTTTTGGAAATCACCCTGAATTCTTATTAATTTATTCCTTGGTATTTCCAAGAGCTTTAAAAAATGTCAAGGGATTTCAAAATATTTGAAAGGGTGGGAAGGAAGAATAAAGGTAAATCGCGTATGTATATAGTGAAAGTGAGAAGTGAGGAAGAAAAAGTTGATATCTTGAGAAAAAAGAGAGCTTTAAAGGGGAGGGAAGAAAGGATAGAGGAGGATATGACGTGGAATGAAAGAAGAAGAAAGTGGATGATGAAACTATCTACATATATATATATATATATATATATATTTATCTATTTATTCTTGAAAATTCGTTATTGTGTAGTTGAAATGTTTGGATCAAAATCATTTTTTCTTGTTTGAAAATTCACAATTTACGCTAGAAGTTAATTTTTTTCTGTTTAAAACTTTGTTTTTTTCTACCATACAATTATTTTGTTCAACTGAAAATGTAACTACTCCATTTTTGTTTGAAGTTTCCTTCATTTAGTTCGAAATGTATCTATTTTCTTGAACATTTTTTTGTTGATGTTGAAATATTTGTTTCAATATCATTTTTTCTTGATTGAAAATTCATTATTTTCGTTAAGAGCTACCATTTCTTTAAAATTAGATTTCTCCTACTGAAGAATTATTTTTTCAAACTGGAAATGTAACTGCTGCAATTTTGTTTGGAAATTCCTTTCTTTGGTTGGAAATGTACCTATTTCATCGAAAATTCTATTTTTGTTGTTGAAATATTTGTTTCAATATCAGTTTTCCGTTCTGAAAGATCCATCATATTCGTCAAGAGCTAATTTTTGTTTGTTTAAAACCTCTATTTTTCCTACTGAATATCTTTTTTGAAACTGAAATTGTAACTACTTCATTTCTTTTGAAAATTCCATTTTTTGTTGTTGGAAATTTATCAATTTTTTCGAAAATTCTTTTATTTTTTGTTGAACTATTCGGTTCAAAATCACTTTTTTTGTTGTTGAACATTCATCATTTTCGTTAAAAGTTACTTTTTGTTTTCTTTCACACTCCGTTTTTTTCTACTGACCAATTATTTTTTTGAACTAAAAATTTAACTACTGCATTTTTGCCTGAATTTGCTTTTTTTTAATTCACTTACTTCGTTGAAAACTCGTCTTTTGTTGTTGTTGAAAAATTCAACTCTTTTGCTGAAAATTATTCTTGAAAATGTCAAATGCAAATGTTAAAATCGAAACGTAATCAGCGAGAATCGAGTAAGCTGTGCTTACAAAACAATCCTCTTACTGATTTTGTCTTGATCCTTAATTTCTCAATTTTTCCATAGAACGTTATGACCCAAGTGTATTGAAAAACAAATGTTGCATTCAGTACACATTTTTTGTAATATTATTGTATAAACTTAAAAATAATGAAATGCTGCTTACATTATACAGAAGAAATATGCCAGCAATTGTACAATTAATGAAAATATAAAAAAGTACAAGTACCTTTCAAGTATAAGACGTGCTTTTTCTGAGCTTTCAATGCAAAATTTGTAATCAGCGCAAAAAGTTAGCTGCAATTAAAAAAAAAAAAACATCTCGATATGTCCTTTCTATCATGAGATTTTTCCAATTGTTACATTATGAACGCACGAATTCAATTTCAGCACCAGAGTCCACCAGGCGGAAGCAGCTTCCCCCACTCCGCCGTTATACACTGCGACCGATCTTGGTCGTCAATAAACCGCTATTCTAAACAGTATTTTCCCAACTGATTTTTCTGACCATTATATTACAATTAGTATCAGTATCCAGTTATAATTATTTACCAATTTCAGCTGTGTATCTTGAAAATTACGGCTGCAATAATTGTTCTAAACAAAAAAATTAACTCCCCTTCAATTAACGTACAGAAAATATTTTCATCTTAAAATCATGCACAAAGTGTAAGGTTCGAGTGACTAACCACGATTGTTCAGGATGAAAATGACAGAAGTCATTCCATTTGTTTACGAGACAAAAACGTACTATTCTTTTGCAGTCAGTTTTAACGTACTTAATACTCTAAAATCAGTTAGCTGCTAAGCGTGCATGACACTATAACACTTTAGGATTGAAATTTGTCCACTTTTATGACTTTGCGACCGCCTAAAAAAAAGTTAACCCCACCGAAACAACACCTTTTTTATAAACAAATAGCTTTTCTCAGAAACTATTTATTATTTTGAGCTCAAATTTGACACATACTCTCCGGTTAGCAAAACACACATTTGCGAGGACATTACTAGATGTGCATACACTTTTTGCAAAAAGAACTAGATTTTGCGAAACGGCCATTTTTGCCGGTTTTTATTACTTTGTGAGGGATCAAATCAAACAATTTCAATGTGCGACCTACTAAATTAAAGATCTTTTTAAGACCTTCAATTTATAATTAAACTTTTTTTTTCGCAAATCATTACCTTGATCGCGATCTCCCAAAAACACGATTTTGCCAACTTTGAACATTGCGCAATTCCTCCTGAAAACATATTTTTGCCTGCAAACATACAAGCGTTCATCCCAGCCATCAACACTACATGATGACATACCTCGTTTTCATTCTAAAATTTTGTGGTAAAAAAATCCTTCATTCCTTGGACTAATTCCCGCTGAGATGATGAGTTGGTATCTAGATGAACTCCAAATTTGAGCTCCGTTTGGCAGTGCAGGGAATTTCAAACGCAAGTCGAGGGCAACACCACGGAGTTTAAGATTAGTTGCGTTATGTCTTACTTTTGGAAAAGAGCAGTTATTCTAGTAGCATATAATATTACTTAACTTAAAAAACTGTTACTAAAGCGTCGCACAAAGATCCTCGGCGTGAGCGCACTAGGAGAGATCGCACGCCAGTCGCTCTATCAAGGCATCTTGTTTACGTATCGTTCTTTACTCAAGACCGAATTCATTTGCCACTCTGAAAATTGGGGGTCTTATAGGAAAGAATCTCAGATTTCTTTTAAAAGTATTTTTAAGGAAAAAAAGTGTCGAAATTTGAAAAAAGTCAAATTTATTATTGATTTTCAAAAATGAGAGTCAAATTTTGACTTTTTTAAAAAATCGTTATGACCACCAGAAAGTTTGTGAAAAAATCTATCAAAAGCATTTATACTAAAATATTGTTCAAATGAATTTTTAACAAAGAAGTTGAATTTTCAAACAAGTAATAGGTCTATTAAGCTAGCACCTCCACAATCGAATTTTAGAATTTTTCATAGCTCAGAATTTTGGGCTTTTTTAGGGCTTTTTTTTTGTGAAATAATCGGAAGCTTCAATAAGGGAACTTCCCCCACCACGAGAGCCCCCGGACCTGTGTATACGACCGTGATTTAGATACATTCTTTTTAATTAGTTTAATCATGCCGAGAAGAAGGAGCTTGGGTCATCGTTGGCTCAATCCTTTTTTAAAGTCTGCGCACAAGAAGAAACCACTTGATTTAAAAACAATTTCTACCACCCTTAAAAAGAAATATCCAAGCATACAAGCCGATGCGAAACTATGGGTAGCAAGCAGAAAGGAAATGTCAGAGTTTGCATTTCTATCCCCCGTGTATGATCACAGTGAACCAACAATTGGAAATTCTCCCGACAGTCCAGAAAATAAAATTAATGCTTCTCCTATTCTACAAAATGACGTTATAATGGACGATAACCGATTTAACATACTAAGTGACGAGACATTTCCTTCTCCTTCAACATCGAAGTTTAGAAGATCAGAACAAGATAGTGTCAATGAAGAGCACCAAGCTGCAATCGAGGTTCTTAATCAAATAAATTAAAAATTTAAAAACTCTTCTAGAAATTCTGAGAAAGTATTACTTTTAACTCTTGCTCCCAAATCTGGGGGCCGAAGATGATTAGCTAAATAATTTGGCGCCTCGGAGCGTCAAACTAGAAGAACGAAGAAATTGGTAGCTGAAAGTGAAATTTTAACAAAGCCCAATGCCAAAAAGGTAAAACTTTAGACCCAGAGATTGAAACATTAGTGAGAGCATTCTACCTTGATGATGAGAACAGTCGTTTGTTGCCTGATACGAAAGATTAGTTTCTGTTAAACAAAAATATAGCTCCCGCGCAGACGTTGAAAAAAAATTAATTCTATGTAAGCTTTCTGAATTGTATGGACACTTTGAATTCCAGGACTCAAAAGTAAACATTAGCTTATCAAAATTCTCACAGCTTGGACCTCGAAATTGTGTTCTCGCTGGAGCTAGTGGTATCCATACCGTGTGCGTTTGTTTCCATTACGAAAATGTGAACCTTATGCTAGATGCTGTAGACTTGGATGAATCGCCTTCCTCTCCAATTGATGCTTCCATTAAAACTCATCACGATGCTATAAAGAAAATTATATGTAGTCATTCGACTCCAGAGTGCTACTTCATAACATCAGTTCTCGCAGATCAGTGCATTGACAGAACAGAATTCCAAACTTGGCAGCAAACCGACGTAAGTACATAACGTACAGAAATAATGGACGCAGAATATTTTGCTGGACAGCTTTGTGAACGTCCGTTTTACCTGAAATCGCATTCTTTTACAGCTTCGCAACAATCATCTTTTTTTAAGCACTTGAAGAAGACATTCAAAGGAGGCGAATTTTTTATTCTGTGTAATATCGATGAAAATTATGCGTTTGTAATCCAGAATTCAGCTCAGTCATTCTACTCGAACAACGATCAGGCCTATATTTTCACTGTCCTCATTTATTACAAGGAAGGCTACGAGCTAAAGCATCGAAGTATTGCTATAGTATTAGACCACCTGAGACATGATACAGTTGCAGTTTACGGAAGAACACTCTTGTAAGTCCAATGGCAATTTTATCCCCACACTCTTACCTAATTTATTTACAAGGGGAAAAATGAAGCTTTCGTTTAAAAATATTTTCAACAAAATTTAAGGGGCCGCATTTGGAGTAAAACTCAAAGATATGTTCAAAATCGAAAAATGAGCATAAAATAATTTTTTTATTTTAAAATAATTTTTTTATCGTAAAGATAATTTAAAAACGTCTAAAAACCACTCTTATAAAAGGTTAATTGATCAACGTTAGCAGAAGTTATTATTATATTATTTCGGGCTTACGATAAAATTGAAATAAAGAAAGACTAGGATTATTCCGAGTCAAACACTTTAATCATAAGAAGTTACAATTGCGACGTTTCGAACTTAATCTGTCCGTCATCTTCGGGCAGATTATACCTATAAAAAAAGTTATAAAAATTCTTTTAGCTAAATTCAAAGAAATTACAATGTCCTAAAATCAATTATAAATAATATAATTATAATAATATATATAATAATATATAACAATAAACATTATTTATAATTGATTTTAGGGTAATAATAGGATGATGTATAATAATTAACAATTATACGACAGATTATGGTCGAAACGTCGCAACTGTAACTTCTTATGATTAAAGTGTTTGACTCGAAATAATCCTAGCCTTTTTTATTTCAATTTGATCGTAAGACAGAAATAATATAACTTACGTTCCTATTAAGTTAACATTTGAAATCGATCGAAAAAAGATTTTTCACTTCTTAAAAATTTTTTTTTGAGAAGTTGATTGTTTTTTTTTTTTAATCAAATATTGTTAAATTTGAAGAAGTCACATTTAAAATCGATTAGACATTTTTGAAACTAAATTTGAAATTTTCTAATTGATAACATTTTAATGTTAAATTACTCAACTTGGAACATTTTCATTACAAAATGTTTAAATTTCACACGTTTTTAATTTGAAGTTATCTGATGTAAGCATTAAAAATAATGTATACAAATATTGCCATTAGTTTTTTCTACATGCACATCGTCATAGAAAAGATAACTACCGACAGATATCATTTGAGAATTAAAATGCTCTCTTCAGTTAAGAACTTTTTGAACAAATGTAAAGAGACAGGACAAAAAAAATAAGGCATAAAATTATCCACTCGCAGTAAGTATACAAAAGTCAGCAAACAAAATAGCTTAGGTATCGTAATTAGTAACGTATCAACATTTTATAATGGAGTTAGGTTTGCTAGGTCCATTCAACTATTTTAGTTTTTGTAAGTAGTAAGTATCTACAGCGGAATTCACAGGTTGTGCGTAATCGTGCACAGGTGATATCAAAAGAACAGAGTTCATACGCAGTGCCATGGTTAAGAAAGATCAATAAACCAAGAGGTAGAGATGTATTTTGTATACCAGGTGTTTCCTATATATATATATATATATATATATATATATAGTGAATCTTTTTCATGCTTATTTTGCATAAAATTATTCATGATAAAATAAATTTCTTTTCGATCTTAATTTAAAAAACTTCAATGTTTATTTGATGTATTATTCTTTGGTCAATAAATGATCCAAATGCCTACTTATTCATAGCGGGCTCTACAATCTTCCCTCATTTTCTTGTTCTTCCACTTAATTGCGAGATGAATTAATGGAGCCTGAAAAGAAAATCCAACTATTTTTGTCTAAAAGTTCATTTTTTTAGGTTAAAAAGCCTACTATTTTTGTCTAAAAGTTCATTTTTTTAGGTTAAGAAGCCTAATATTATATTTTTTTAAGAATTATTCTTTTGGGGTAAAAAATGTATTCTTTGGTTAAAAAGTTTTTAATATATTGTTGAAAATGCAACAATCTTGTTACAAATTTGTCCCTTTTGATTAAAAATTCAACTATTTTGTTGAAAAGTCGTCCTTTTGCCTTTAAAATTCAATAGTTTTATTAAAGGTTTTTTTCTTCCTTAGCTAACAAACATTTTATTGCTTGAAAATTCAACTATTTTGTTGAATATTCGTCTTTGTGGTTTGAAAATGTATGTCTTCTTGTAGAAATAAAATAAAATGAATTTCTAATCAATCAAATTAATCTGTTTTGATTGAGAGTGCACTTTTTTGCTGGAAATTCACATTTTTGCATTTAAAATGCAACTGTTTTGTAGAAAATTTTGATTATACGGTCGAACGTTAAACAATTTGTTAAAAAATTGTACTATTTGTTCGAAAGTTGAACTACTTTGTTAAAAAATTGTTATTTTTAGTTGAAGATTTATAATCTCAGTTAAAAGTTAATTTGCTAGGTTGAAAATTTAACTATTTTGTTGAAAATTTGTCTTTCTTTGGTTAAAAATTAATTTTTTCAACTGTTAATTGAACTATTCCATTTTTAATTAAAAATTTATCTCTTTGTTGAAAATTCAACTGCTTGGTTGTAAATTCATGTATTTTGTCAAAAATTTATATTTTTTTGGACGAAAAGTCAACTGCTAGGTTGAAAATTCATGTATTTTGTTAAAAATTTGTCTTTTTTGTTTGAAAATTAATCCTCTGAGTTCCCGTGACGGCCTAAAAAGTTTTCGCTAAAAAGTTTTGTCTGAAATCTTTTGGTTTGTTAAATGAGTTAATTTAATTTTGAAGTCAAGAAGGTTTTAAATAATTTATATATCACATATTTATGCAAAATTTTAGAAACTGTTTACTCGGTTCGAACGACCTAGCGAGATGATTGTCTCACGAGATGATTCAAACCGATATGACGTTTTAAGAAGACGATCACTTTTCTCCTACTCGTTGGATTCTCGGATCGATCGCTCGATATGCATCACTACATATTAAAGACTCGCTTGAATTTTTTAACTCAGAGGAAGGTTTCGGTTCGGTGTTTGATCACGCTGGCGAATCTATTCATCACGAGCTCATAAATTTTTGGGATAGACGAAAAATAAAGAATATGCACAATCCCGATTATCCAGTCCAGTTGAAAGCTGCTGTCGTATTTATTGAGAAACTAAATTAAATGACAGGAATTACGCATTATAAATGTGTATGACTTAACAGTAATTTTTTTCTCTACCTTCATCCCCCCGATTATTGTGGGTTCATTATGTACTTTCTGTTCGTGTAATATTATATTTGAAAAATGTTTAAAATGCTCAAATTGATGCAACACACACAGACACACTTAAACTAGTATACATATGCATATTATTATATGCAAGCACGGTTTGCCTTCACGTACTTACGTAATACAATATGGAAAAATTAAAATTAAAAAATTAGCCTAGCCGATTCTCGTACAGATGAACCGCCATGATTTGGGACCAAACATATTCCTTTTTTTGGATACATAATCCACCATTCTACCTTTGTAGTTTTGTTTATTAAAATATCAGCCATTAAATTTGTTGTTCATAATTCTTTTTTTTTGCGATCATAAGCTTATATAATTTCATATTGAATGTATTCCTGATCAGAAGACAAATCTTTCTAACTTGACCTCTGGTTAAGTTACTCTGAAGGGCGGGCCAAAAAATACGTAACACTTTTTCCTGACGTTTTTGCCCCCCCCCCCCTCCTGTACGTAACGCTTTTTCTATAGTGTGTGTAAGTTGAACATTGGCGTAACGCTTGAGGTGACCCCTTCCCCCGTAAAGGCGTTACATATTTTTTGAACAGCCCCTAACTCTTAACATTATTGATTTTTATTTTGATCTTCTTGCAGTTTAGGAGGGAACAAAAGTTATAATGAGGAGCAGAACTTTTCGAATTTTCACTGTAACGAATGCATTTGATGTTAACTTCGACACCGGACTTCTGGCGAACCCAACGACTTAGAGCGCCATCGAAAGCGGAAGTTCGTCGCTTAAACTTGTTTCCGCTTATCACAAAGTTTCTTCTCATCCGAGGAAAATATCCTTGGCCAAGATCGTTAGGAAAGTTAGCAATGTAGGCGTGCCACTTGCTATAGTAACAATGCATCTTTGTGGACAGTTCCATCTTCCCTTTTATTATTATCTTTTTCCCCCATGCTTCTTATTTTTCTGTATCTTTCTGCTACTTCCATTTTATCCACTTATACCTGTTTCTTTAGTAAAAAAAAAGTAATAAAGTAAATATTTGTTAATAATTCGTTTGATGTTATTGTTCCTCTTTTTATTGACCTTCAGGTTGCATTGTTCATAACATGGTCTCCGCTCAATGCTCATTCTCCTTAAAGTTTTCCCTCTATTTTTGAGTTTCATGGACTACCTTTTCGTTGTGTGGGAACTCAGGTGGTAGCGTGAGGCTTCTTTTGTTGAGCAGGCTTGGACCCTTTTTCTGCTCTGTTCAGTTTCAATCGAGGTGTAGGCTAACGTAGCCACTTCGGTTTGTGCAACGATTTAAAATCAATTGTGCTTCATTTAGACAATTCGGGTATTTGAGTCCTTTAATTCAAAGTCAGTGTTTCTTTTCATTGTGTTATTCTTGTCTCTAATGAGCCGAAAAGTGAGGTTTTTGGGAAGTTTATTTTTAAATTGTGAATCAAATTATTGCTTATTCTGCAAACATTATTCATGATAAAATGGATTTCTTTTAATCTTTTTAATTCTTAATTTATGTAAATTTTTGCAAAAAGAATGTTTTGAATTTTAGAAATTTATTTAGAAATGCTTGTAATACTTTAGATTGTTTTCTTTTCCTATTTGGAAAATTTAATAATCTGTATGGATTGGCTTCAGAATCACCCACAATAACTATTCCATTTTTAGTGGAAAACTGATCTTTTTTATATCACTGTGAATTTATTTCCAACGACCTGAGTATATCCAGTTTTTTAAAATAAATTCTTGAATGGCAGAAATCGTTGAAAAATCATTGAAAATTATTGAAAAATATAACATTTCTTACAAAAAGGTTGTTTGTTCTTTTCGACATATAAAAAGAAATGTTTAATCTTGCCCCTATTTTCCCTTTTTTCGTGAGAAAATTACCCTATTTCCCCTTTTTTGAGCTCCTTTCGGGCTGTGATCCCTGAAAATATCTTAGGGTATTTTTTAAAATTTCTAAGAATATTCTAGAGCTTTAACATTCTTCAAGGGATTTCAAAAGATTATAAAGAATGAAAAATATTTTAGGGTGCTTTAAAAGATTATAAAGAATTTTAAATTTATTGAAGTAATTTAATTGGATTTAAAAGTATTCGAAATATTTGAGGGTATTTTAAAAAATGTCAAGGGAATTCCGAGGTTTTCAATGGTATTAAGGGATTAAAAAAACTTCAGGGTTTTTTAAAGAATTTCCTAAAATTTTGGAAGATGAACGATTTTACAGGATCTTTTTTTTAAGTTTTGATTCAAGTGATCCTGAAGTTTTGTAAAATCACCTTAAATTCTTATGTATTTGATCAAATTCTTTTGAATTCCCTTAAATTTGTCTAAACTCATTTCAAACTTAATGCACTTTTATTTATATTCACCTTGAATTTGTATGAATTTCATCGAATGTCTTAAATACCTCTAATTTCGTTTCAATTTTTTTTAAAATCAATGCCATTTTTTTATTGTATTCCAATTAGCTTTGGCAGTCCTGTGAATAAATTCAAAATTGATAAATTTAAAAGAGAAAAATGTTGCATTCCATTTATAAAAGAGTCTATATTAAAAATCTTACACGATTAGAATTTTGGTCTTTAAATACTGGTCGGGGAAAATTATAAATTAGTCAGAGAATAATTAGGGAAAAGTCAGGGAATTTTAAAAACGAAGTTTTGCGGCCACCCTGAGTGCAATAAAATATAATTTAAATTTGATTTGACAAGAGTGGAATATTATTTGGAATGTTCCATGTTATGTATTTCAGGTTCAACCACAAGTAATTATTATTAAAAAGAACATAGTACGCAACGGTGACGCTTGTGCATCGTAAGTACTTTCATTCTTTACATTACTCTTGTTTGTTCCCTTGCATCCTTTCAGCTACATTATTATTTTTTATTTCCTGCAATTTTGTCAAAGACATTTTCAAAGTATTTTTTAATATTTCCACGACCATTTAGTTACGGAAAATCATTTTTTCATCTACATTGTGCTTTTCAAATTAGTTGTCATTTTATCAATGTATGTGGAATCGGGGGTTGAAAAAAAAAGAATTTTTGGAAATCGAAAATGGAACTGTGTGGAAAAGTAGCGAATGAGGACCCTGAAAAAGTATAATTAATTTTGATTCGATCAATAAAAGCCTTGGGGTTTCGCTTTAACAAAAACATTTTTCTTGGGTTTAAAAAATTGACATCCAAAAAAATATCAAAATTACGCAAATAAGAATTTTTCAAACACATTTTGTTAACGCGCAAATCCAAGGTATTCATCGAACGAATCCAAATTAATTATGCTTTTGCTGGATACTACTTTTCCACATAGTTCCATTTTCGATTTCCGAAATTTTTGTTTTCTTGACCCACCCTAATGTGGAAGTTTTTTAGTTATATTTGTTTATTGACAAATTTATACGTAAATTTTTATTCATCACTCATAATAAGCTAAATATAAACCCATGAACATTTCTAAAATTAAAAATACTGTGGCATTGTCATCGCTTCATAAATTTCAAGCATGCTAATAAAATGAAATGTAGTCATCATTCATGTCTCATTGTTCATTGTAGCATGATTTTCATGGAGTAGGATTTTTTTTGCTCATGCTCATCATTTGAATGGAACGCATGTAGGCTTCAATTCTGTAAGAAAAATCAATCGAAGAAAATCATTAAATGGAGAATACAATTTCAACTTTTGATATTGACTTTCAATTAATTATTTTCTGTACGAACATTAAAGTATTATTAGAATTTTTAATAATTAAATTACAGATAAATTGGAACCAGCAAATTAGTATAATGAAATTTTTTGTAGAAGTTATTAAAATGACTTGTCAATATTTGCTTTCACTTTATAGAATTTTTCTTTCCCTTAAAATCAAAATTTCAATTTTAAATTCTTCTATTTTAAATCCTTTGATTTTTTTCCAATTCACTATGAATTTGTATGAATTTCATCGAATTCTTCTCATTTCCCGTAAAATCAAAATTTTTTTTTTATAATTTTCATCCCCCCAAATTTGTTCCAATCCAGAAAAAAACTGTTTTTTATGATATTCAGAGGTCCCGCAAGCCCCATGAGGTTTAGTATATATTTTCCATAAGAAAAAATTAGTCAAGTAGGCTCCGCGCGCCTATAAAAAAGGGTTTTGTAGCCTATTAAGATGAATTAAGTCTTCAAAATCTCCCCCTACAATATTTTCAGGGTGCACAGTCTTCCCCTTTTTTTCTTAGTTTTCCCTTTTTCTTAGAAATTCCCCTTTTCCCCCCTATTCTCAAAAAACTTCTCCTTTTTCCCCTTTTCTCCTTAAATATACGATATTTGAAAATACAATATCTGAATTACGCGGAAAATTCTCTGAAATCCAGGGATTAATTTGATGGTTTTCACTGAATTTTATAATAATGTTGGAATATTTTTCTAATTAATTTATAGTGATTTAAATTTTAAATTGTTATTCTTTTTTAATTCGAGGGAATACTCGATTGATTTAAATGGTTTGAAGGAAGTTTCCAAGCTTTTTCTTTCCTCTTATAAAAATCATGGCATTTTCCGGACTTTTTAACAGGTTCTAGGGACTGATTAAATGGTTTTCACTGAATTTTATAAAAATGTTCGAATATTTTTCTAATCAATTAATAGTGATTTTAATTTGAAATTCTTATTCTTTTTAAATTCGAGGGAATTCTTCATTGATTTTCATCGTTTGAAGGAAGTTTCAGAGCCTTTTTTTCCTCTTATAAAAATCATGGCATTTCTAGGACTTTTTAACAGGTTCCAGGGATTAATTTGATGGTTTTCACTGAATTTTACAATAATGTTAGAATATTTTTCTAATAAATTTATAGCGATTTGAATTTGAAATTGTTATTCTTTTTGAATTCGATGGAATACTCGATTGATTTTAATGGTTTGAAGGAAGTTTCAAATCTTTTTTTTCCTCTTATAAAAATCATGGCACTCTCTGGACTTTTTAACAGGTTCCAGGGATTAATTCAATGGTTTTCATCGAATTTTATAATAATGTTCGAAAATTTTTCTAATTAATTTATAGTGATTTTAATTTTAAATTGTTATACTTTTTCAATTGGAGGGAATACTCGATTGATTTTAATGGTTTAAAGGAAGTTTTAAAGCTTTTCTTTTCCTTTCATAAAAATTATGGCATTTTCAGGACTTCTTAACAGGTTCCAGGGATTAATTCAATTGCTTTGACTGAATTTTACAATAATGTTGGAATATTTTTCTAATTAATTCATAGTGATTTGAATTTGAAATTGATATTCTTTTTAAATTCGAGGGAATTCTTGATTGATTTTAATGGTTCGAAGAAGGTTTCAAAGCTTTGTTTTCCTCTTATAAAAATCCTGGAATTTTTAGGACTTTTTAACAGGTTCCAGTGATTAATTAAGTATTTTTCTCTGAATTTTATAATAATGTCGAATATTTTTTTAATCAATTTATAGTGATTTTAATTTGAAGTTGTTAGTCTTTTTGAATTCGAAGGAATACTCAATTGATTTTAATGGTTTGAAGGAAGTTTCAAAGCTTTTGTTTCCTCTTATAAAAATCATGGCATTCCTAGGACTTTTTAACAGGTTCCAGGGATTAATATAATGGTTTTTCCTGAATTTTACAATAAAGTTTGAATATTTTTGTAATAAATTTATACTGATTTGAATTTGAAATTTTTATTCTTTTTAAATTCGAGGGAATTCTTGATTTATTTTCATGGTTTGAAGGAAGTTTCAAAGCTTTTTTTTTCCTCTTATGAAAATCATGGCATTTTTCGGACTTTTTAACAGGTTCCAGGGATTAATTTGATGGTTTTCACTGAATTTTATAATATTGTTGGAATATTTTTCTAAATAATTTATAGTGATTTGAATTTCAAATTGTTATTCTTTTTCAATTCGAGGGAATACTCGATTGATTTTAATGGTTTGAAGGAAGTGTCCAAGCTTTTTTTTTTCCTCTTATAAAAATCATGGCATTTTGAGGACTCTTTAACGGGTTCTAGGGATTGATTTGATGGTTTTCACAGAATTTAGTAATAATGTTGGAATATTTTTCTAATTAATTCATAGTGATTTTAATTCGAAATTGTTATTCTTTTTAAATTCGTGGTAATTCTTGATTGATTTTAATGGGTTGAAGGAAGTTTGAAAGCTTTTTTCTCCTCTTATAAAAATCATGGCATTTTTAGGACATTTTAACAGTTTCGAGGGATTAATTTAATGGTTTTCATTGAATTTTATAATAATGTTGGGATATTTTTCTATAATCAATTTATAGTGATTTGAATTTGAAATTGATATTCTTTTTAAATTCGAGGGAATTCTTGATTGATTTTAATGGTTGGAAGGAGGTTTCAAAGCTTTGTTTTCATCTTATAAAAATCCTGGAATTTTTAGGACTTTTTGACAGGTTCCAGGGATTAATTGAATGGTTTTCACCGAATTTTATAAAGTTCGTATATTTTTTTAATCAATTTATAGTGATTTGAGTTTGAAATTGTTATTCTTTTTGAATTCGTGGAAATTCGCGATTGTTTTCAATGGTTTGAAGGAAGTTTCGAAGCTTTTTTTTCCTCTCATAAAAATCATGGCATTTTTAGAACTTTTTAACCGGTTCCAGGGGTTGATTTAATGGGTTTCACTAAATTTTATAATAATGTTGGAATATTTTTCTAATTAATTTATATTGATTTGAATTTGAAATTGTTACACTTTTTCAATTCGAGGGAATACTCGATTGATTTAAATGGTTTGAGGGAAGTTTCGAAGCTTTTTTTTTCCTCCTATAAAAATCATGGCATTTTTAGGACTTTTTAACAGGTTCGAGGGATCAATTTGATGGTTTTTCCTGAATTTTATAATTAAGTTTGAACACTTTTCTAATAAATTTATAGTGATTTGAATTTGAAATGGTTATTCTTTTTGAATTCGAGGGAATAGTCGATTTATTTTAATGGTTTGAAGAAAGTTTCCAAGCTTTTTTTCCTCTTATAAAAATCATGGCATTTTTGGGACTTTTTAACAGGTTCCAGTGATGGATTTAATGGTTTTCACTGATTTTTATAATAATGTTCGAATGTTTTTCTCATCAATTTATAGTGATTTGAATTTGAAATTGTTATTCTTTTTGAATTTGTGGAAATACTGGATTGATTTTAATGGTTTGAAGGAAGTTTCAAAGCTTTTTTTTCTGATGATAAATTTAAATTTAAAGCTTTTTCGGGTTCCAATCGTGTGCAAAACTACGGAACTTGCCGACGCTTCGTGAACATTGCAGTTCGCTTCTTCAGGGCTGACCTGAAACTGAAGTTTCAGGTTACGTTGTTCTTGTATAGATTCTGAAACAAAGATCTTGGATACTAATGGGCCCAAGTGGAGAACCACACATAACAATTCTGTGAGATTCTCCACGTGGAGTGATCGCTAGAGAGATTGATCAGCAGCCTGGGTCAGAGCAGTGTTGCGGAATGAACATGTTATTTAAATAAGTAACACGAGAATTCTAGATCAATCTAAAACATCTATCCCTTACACCTATATACCTATATACCTATATATAAATGGCTCAATGGTATAATAATAATAAAAATAATAACCATATTCCCCTGTAAAATTATCATAAATTATCGAAAATTTCCAGAAATTCAACAAAATTAGTTTTAAGTAATTTGCAGTAAGTTACCATATTTATTTTGGGTAATTTATGCTAAGTTACTATATTTATCTGTGAAATTACCATAAATTACCGAAAATTCACATAAACTTCAGTAAATTTATAGACATTTTAAAATTGAATTTTGGTAAATTTATGCTAAGTTACCATAAATCAACTCTAAAATTACCGTAAATTATCAAAAATTTCCAGCAATTTTTTATTGAATTTTTGATAATTTCGAATAAGTTAACATAACTTTCATGCGGCACTTTTTTGACTTGTGTACGTTTTCAGCACTCGATGAAAAAGCTTCTCTTCTACCCCTAGGTGAAAAAAATGTTCCGCAAATTCAATTGATTTTTAAGAAATAAATCGTCGTAAGATGCTAAATATTGTTAGAACTGTTGTAAACTTTTATGTAGGATGAAATATACCCTAGCGATCCACAAAAACTTAAGAAAAAACTAAACATCGCCAATTGTCTAAATACATTTAATTGCAAATTGAGATAGATCGGTAACTCCGCTTTTTAGTCTCGCCGACAAAAAGTATCGGGGGAGCTTCAGAGGAAATTTCCAGATCGATTTATTAAAAAGTGGCGGAAATATGCATTTTATAAGAAAGCATGCGACGCCGCCAACGTTTCAACGGCGAGCACGCTGCCCGATAGTGCTGAGTGCTCGCGCAGCTATTGTTGGCGGCGTCCCATGCTTTTTTGTAAAATGGATATTTCCGCCAATTTTCAATGAATCGATATGAAAAATTTCCAAAAATCTATTTTCAATAGTAAGCAACAAATGTCCCACTGAAAGTTTTTTCAACTCTGAAGTTCCCTCGAAACATTTTGTCGGCGGGACTGAAAAAATGGGGCTACCGATCTGTCTCGATTCGCAATCAAATATTAATAAGCAATAGATGATTTTAAATTTTCTCTTGAGTGTTTAGGCATTGCTACTGTATATTTCGTGTGTAGATCAAAGTTTCAAACAGTTCTAATAATATGTTTCCAATTGGAAATAAATATTGTTAGAGCTCTGTTAGAGCACTGAAAAAAATAGTTGGTTGGGACAACTAATAAAGAAGTAGGGCCAACTACTTTAGTTTGTAATATATGCCGCTGCTATTCAGCTTGTTGAGGCTACTACTTTTATTCTCGAATTAGTAGTAGTTGTCCTTACTACTTTACTTGTTGTCGCGACAACTTTCGATGGTATATACTATTTTCAGGTAGTAAGCCTTACCACTCTAATGAGTCAGTCTTACTATTAAATTAGTTAACCTTACAAATAAGCTAGTGGATCTCACTACTTAAAGTATCAATCCCCACGATTACAATTAGTAAGTTTTACTACTTAAAATAGTACTCCTTACTATTAGAATTAGTGAGTGTCAATATTTTAATTAGTAGTCCTTACTATTGGAACTAGAAAATTTTACATTCAAAATTACTGACCTGTGGACCAGGTGCTGATAAGACGTCATGTCAAAATACACCCACATGCCCATTGGTAGCACTGCTAAGGTTTCAGTTCTGCCAACGTCGCCATGGAGGGAAAATTGTAACTTTCACTACTTTTATTTCTTGAAAAATAAATTGGTGGCAAATGTGACTACCTCATTTGTTGCGACTGAATTACTATCGTTACTAATATAACCTACGTAGGATTACTAATGGCGACTTATTGCCGCACTAAAGTGGTTAGTTACTTTTACCATCGAAGTAGTTGTCGCAGCTAATACCATCTCTACTAATAAAGAGCTTCTTGTCACAACTAACCATTTTTTTCAGTGAACTTACAACGATTTATTTCTTAAAAAGTAATTGAATTTGGGGAAATTTTTTCAGTTTTTCATGTTCATTATTAAAATGCTCATCCGATGGAAAACAGAAAATAAAAAATAATCATGTGTTTTGAGAAGATCACATAGTAAGAGAGTACTGAGCGAGAGAATTACGTGCGGAACCGGGACCCACTAACACTTTTTGTTGGACCGGAGAGATCGCATCGAATACCTTGTCGGAAATTGTTCGATTCGATACATCGAACAAGAATATCTTGAGTATTGTTTAGAAAAATCCTGGGTTCAATTCTTAATTACCAATTTTTATGAACAATAAAGATATTGCTTTTTTGGATGATAAAAATTTTCTTCTTATTAACTGGCAACTTCTGAATAAAGCAGGTCCGTGTCATTTTTTATGTAGAATTGGGGTAAATTAATATTTTTGTGATGCGCGTGAGTCTCGTTTTCTGATTCGTTCAAACGCATTGAGACGCATTTAGATGAATTAAGACAGCACGAATTGAATGCGTGTGAATGCATATGAATGCGTGGTCCAGGTCAATTGGAAAAAAATTTGATAAAAAGTTCATGCGTCGAGATTTGAAACAGCGATCCCTCATTTATCAGTCCAGAGTACACGCCACTGAGCTACGAGACAATGTACTAAACATTTACAATAAATTATATATGCCCTGCACGTTCGTTTTCCTCTAATGGATTAAATTTTATAAATCAACATTTGCTGAAATTCGCCATGACGAATTGGGGGCGAATTTAAGTGTATATTTTACTCTCGCGAATTCAGACGCATTGACCAATGTTAAAGCGTTTGCGTGCTGACGCATTGAAGTGTATTCGCTGACTTTAGTCTCTTGCACTGTATTTATATGTGGTTTCACGCTGAGGATGATTGTGTGCATTTAATGGGCTGGGTCGAACATCTGCCTCGAAACTCGACTGTAGAGAGAAAACCCGGCTGAACTCGGGAGAATGTTTACTGCTGTTTTACTCTCCCCTGACAAAACGTTGAGGCAAATTTGAGTACTCCTAAGAAAGTCGGATGCAACCGCAAGTTATCACTGGTTGTGATTGACAATTTTTTTAAATTCCTTACCGCTGGACAGGTCGATTTCAAGAAATTTATTTTTTACGGATCCTGCAAAATTAGCCATTTTTGCACAAGACCTGTATGATTCCGTTTACAAAGACTCCGTAAAAGAAGAAAAAAAAATTGGTTTTTGTGGGGGTAAATTCTATGGAATTAAATAACCCTACATTAAAAAAAACTATGAAAAAGATTTTTCGTCGATATATAACGATTAGCGAATTAACATTTGTCCAGGTTTTCGACGTTTCAAGACAGAACTATAAACAGACCATATTGTTTTTCGCCCCTGCGCATTCCCTCCTTCCTGCTGCAGCATGCAGCATATAAATTGCAAACTTGTGCCTTTATTGTTAAGAAAATTAAAAGTCCAAGTGAAGATGTAAAGGTACTCGTGGTTTCGATTCGGAAATATCTCCAGGTTTTTCTTTCATTCTACCAAAAAAGTGATTTTTCAAATAATTCCATAGTTTATAATTTTTAGGTAATTGTTTGACAGTTACGAAAAACAATTAAAATTATGTACTAAAATAACGTACTCTAAAGTATACGTAATAGAAAAAAAATGTAGATAATGCGAAAAAGTTGGTTTAAATATTGTTTTTATCATATTTACCTTCCCACTGTGCTTTTACAATATACAGCATACCGATTGCAGACGTGTGCCTTTTTGAAAAATAAAACTAAAAGTCCTATCAAAAAATTAAATATACTTCTGGATTCATCTCAAAAATATCTCCAAATTCTATTTTAATTTTCCTAAGAAACTGAATTTTCAAAAAATTACATTGTTAATAATTTTTAGGAATTTATCCAACAATCATGAAAAACAATTAAGAGTTACTTACTGAAATATTAAGTACTCTTAAATACATATAATTTACTTCAAATTAAATATAATGAACCTTTTCTCTTTCGATAGGAACTTTCGTTTTATATATAAAAATGGTACAAATCTGCAATATATATGTTGCAAGTTGTAGCATCAATGAGGGAACGTGGAGGGGATAAAAACAATAGATAGTTTATTGATTAGTGACTAGTGAGAGTTCTGAAAACTTGCATAATGCGGTAACCTTTTGTTGGTATATGTTTTTTTAAAATATTTTTGTCTGAACGTTGAAACTGAAAAAATGTTAATAATATTGTAATTTTTTAAATAATTTTTCTTTTGTGATAATTAAAAGAATAAACTAGAGATATATTAGTAAGAAATCTGCTTATATCCTTGAATTTTTTTCCAACTAATACTTTTATTTATAATTAGGGCACAATGTTGTTATAACAGTGTAATTGTTTCAAAAATTATTTTTTCAACTTAATAAAAAAGACCTGGTTATATTGTCGAATCGAATCCAGGGCTGTTTTCAGTTTTTCGCTAAGATACGACAAAATATAACAAAAATTTGGTTTCAAACTTAATAATGTGTGCGTGTTTCCTTAGTTAGTTGAAAAGAGCATGACAAAAGTGAAACTGTTTTTTTTTTGCAACTTTAGGTACAAATTAACAAAATTGAATTTTTCGTCATTGTTTCAATAATTATGTATACTACAGATTTCTGGCGCACGTGCACGAATTAAATAAATCAAATCAAAGCATTGTTTAGTTTAAAATTGATTTATTTTGTTGAAAATTCAATAATCTTGAAAAAATTTATATTTTCAGGTCGAAAGTTCAACTTTCGATTTAAAAATTTGGGTCTCTCTTGACTGAAGAATCTTTCTTGGTTGAAAATTTAGCTTTTTCGCTCGAAATTCGTCTCTTTGGTTTCAAAATTCATCTTTTGGTAGAAATTTCATCTTTTGGTTGAAAATTCAACTATTTTTCGTTAAAAGTTAATTATTTCTTGTTGAAAAGACTACTATTATATTTTTGATTAAGATTTCATTTTTTTTGCAGAAAATTTCATTATTTGGTTTGAAATTTAATTATTTGTTGAGAATTCAATAACCTTTCTATAATTATTAATAATTCATATTTCCGGGTCAAAATTTTAACTATTTTGTATGAAATTTTTTTTCATTTCTGACTCAAGAATCTTTCTTGGTTGAAAATTCCACACCTTTGTTGAAAATTAATTTTTTTGGTTAGGGATTTATGATTTTAGTTGAAAATGTATCTCTTCGGTTGCAAATTTAAGATTTCTTTTTAAATTTGTTTTTCTTTTAGTTAAACATGCATTTTTTAACTGATAATGTACTTATACTATTTTTAGTTGAAAAATGATATATTTTAGTTGAAAATTCAACTAATTTTTTAAAAGTTGAACTTATTCGTTAAAAATTCATTTTATCAGTTAGATTCATATCTGGTTCAAAATTGCACTGCTTTGTTTTAACATCATGTATTTTGTTGAAAATTTGTCTCTTTTAGTAGATAATTAATCTTTTCGGTTGAGGATTTATCATTTTAGATGAATATTCATCTATTTGGTTGATAGTTGAACTATTTCATTGAAAATTCTCTTTTTTTGTAGAAAAGTAATTTTTTAAACTGAAAATTAAACTATGTCAGTTGAAGATCCATTATATTATTTGAAAATTCATCTCCTTTGGTCTAAATTTTATTTTAGTTTACTATTTGTTTAAAAACTGATCTCATGTAATGGAAAATTCCACAATTTTTAAAGCGTCTTCTGTTGGTCCTACGAAGTTGTAAATCTTCCAGAAATGGATGTTGAAACTAGCTAAATCAAACACAAAAAAAAACGAAATACTGGGGATTCTCGATTCACGTGTAAAAATTAAGTATATTAAATCAAAGCATAAAAGTTTGGGAAAGCCTCCTTATTGGCTAAACTTCATTGAAGGATATATCTGCGAAGAAAAATGATATCTTCAATTTTAAAAAAGCTTTTTAAAGTTTGAGAATTGTTCTTTTAGATGGAATGTCCCGATTATAGAAAAAAAAATTCGCGATGTAACCTAAGCTCAAATATACCAAAAAACTGCATTTTTCGCACTTTTAGGTTAGGATATCTAAAAAAACCTGACGTACAGGGAAAATTCTGACTTTGGATTCGGATTCGACGCATAAAATGACATTGAAAATTACCCTCAGTTGGCCAACAACAATCGCAATCCATTTTCAATCATAGATGACGAATGTTCTCTCCAAAAAGACAACTTTTGGAAGAAACAGTTCAATTTTCGACCAAAGAATGTGACTTTTTAACAAAATAGTTGAATTTTCAATTTAAAAAATTAAACTAACAGAGGTGAATTATAAATCTTAATGTAAGAGTATAATTTTCAATTAAAAACAATTAACTTTGAACCCAAAAAGATGACTTTTCTACCAAAAGATGAATCTTCAATCAGAAAGGACGAATTTGCATCAAAGTAGTTGAATTTTTAACAAACAAATTAAATTCTAACAAAAAAAAGATAAATTCTGAACCAAAAATACAATAGTAGACTTTTCCATTAAAAAATTAACTTTCAAGCAAAAATGGTGATTTTCTACCAAAAGAAGGAGTTTTCTACAAATTTTTTTTTTCTAAATTTTGAACTTTAAAAAAATAGTCGAATTTTCAACCAAAAGAGATGACTTTTTAACAAAATAGTTGAATTTTCAATGTAGAAAATCAATAAATTTTGAATCAAAGGAGATGAATTAATAACAATAAATGAAATAGTTAACTTTTCAATACAAAAAATTAACTTCCAACCAAAAATGATACATTTTTTACCAAAAGATTAATTTTCAATACAAAACGAATTTTCTCTTCAAAAAGACTACTTTTCGAATAAACAGTTGAATTTTAGACCAATAAATATTAATCTTTGACAAGACAATAGATTTTTCAATTAACAATAATTAACTTTGAACCGAGAAACATGCCTTTTTCACCAGAAAATAAATTTCCAATTCAAAAGAACGAATTTTCAATAAAATGGAAGAATTTTCCACAAAAATATATAATTTTTAACCGAAGGAGATGAATTCTAAAGTATAAATAAAATAGTAGACTTTTCAATTTCAAAAATTGACTTTCTACCAAAAATGGTGAATTATATACTGAAAGATTAATTTTTCAATCCGAAAGAATGAATTTTCTTTAAAAAGACAAATGTTCCACAAAAAAGTTAAATTTTCAACAAACTAATTAAATTTTCAACCAAAAGAGATAAATTCTCAAGGAAAAATATAATAGTAGTCTTTTCCATTAAAAAAATTAACTTGCAACCAAAAATGGTGAATTTTCTAGCAAAAGATTAATTTTCAATCTGAAAGAAGGAATTTTCTCGCCAAAAAGATTAATTTTCAACAAAACAGATGAATTTTCAAGAAAATAGTAGCATTTTCAATTAAAAATAATTAAAAATTTAACTTTCAACAAAAAATAGTTATATTTTCTTATTGGGAAAAAGGAAAATTTTCTTCGAAAGAAGGGGAAAAAGAGGAATCCTTTGAAAAAGGGGAAAAGAAGGGAATAGGAGAAAGAGTGTGAAGTCTGCTATAAATTATGATAAAGGTCTTGAAAGCTCAGCTTTTTCACGTTCGGGAACGAATAATGAAATTGAGGATTGAGGATTGAGGATTGAGGATTGAGGAAAGAATAAAAATATTTCTTTTTCAATTTTCTACGATTCTTCCAGACTTGATTAAAAAATGAATTCAAACTATGATGCTAGGTTAAAAAAGTGCATATAAACTATTGAATTTAATATCTCATATACGTATACTAATAGTTATAAAATTTTCGGAATTATTTTTAAAAATTAGAAAACTGGATTAGGTGTTGTCATTCTTGACAAAGCATGTAATAAAAGATTTGGCAAAGCTAAAGTTATTGTTATTCAATCTATAGTTAAAATACGAAACAAAAAATTAATCAAAATTTTCAATAATTTGTTGGTATTTATGGTCCCGAAAACAAATTCAAAGAATTTTCAAATTTGTAATTTGATCTGACTTTTAACAGTGTGTTGTCCAAATTTGATATTTGGATTCTTATTTTTGTTTAATTTTCAAGAATTTCGTAGTTAAATTTGAATATTGGACATTAAGGAGGAATCTGAATTTTGATTCGTTCTGAATTTGATGTCTTGAATTTTAATTTTTAATAATTTTCATTCAAGAAACGTACATTTGAAAACTTTTGTGGAAGTTGCAGTAGAAACTTGCACAAAATTCGACAAAGTTTCCAACACCTGAAATCCCGTAATGGCTTGAGAAACTCGTTTCTGAGGATAAGAAGTCCTTATTCGATACTCATGGTGAACAATACACATTGTTGAAAATTATAATAGCGCATTTATAACAAAGAATATTAGTACCGGATTACAAGTTTCAAACTTTATATAAAATGAATATTAGTGGGCAAATTGAAACATAAGTTCTAACTTTTTTTAAATTGAGATCCATTCCATCCTATTTCCTTATATTGAAAAACGCCAGGCGCCATTTTCGATTATTTCTCGACCATCTCGAAATTACTCGAAACAATTTGTAACTATTGTTGTCCGGAAACTCGTGTTCGTGATTGAATGAAGCTTTCATATTTTTTTTTATTTAAAAAAAGAAATCTGCAAACTTCAGGTTTATGAGAAACGTTAGGTTATCCAAATAATTTATATTAAGAATTTTGAAAGGTTTCAAGATAATATAAAATTTTTTAACATTCCTGGGAAAATGTAAACTGATTCTTGATTTTCGAAATAAATTTTAAGAGAAAATTGACAGAGATTTCAAAAGATTTTAAATCATTTTCTTAAATTTCGAAAAAGAATGGGAAAGATTTTCAAGCAAAATCTTTCAATTCGTCTCTTTGGCTTGAAAATTCAACTACTTGGTTGAAAGTTGAACTACTTTGTTAAAAACTAATGTTTTAAGTTGAAGATTCATCATTTTAATTCAAAATTCATCTTTTCGTTTGAAAGCTTGACTATTTTTGTTGAAAATTCAACTATTTGGTTCGGAATTCATGTATTTTGTCGACAATTCTTGTGTTAGTAGAAAATTAATCCTCTTGTTTCAAAATTTAACTATTTGGTAGAAAATATATGTATTTTGTTAACAATTAGTATTTTTTTGGTAAAATTTTTATTTTATATTGGTTAAAATTGTAACTGTATGTTTAAAAATTAATCTTTTTTAATTGAAGATTTAAATAGTTTCTTGAACATTCGTCTTCTTTGGTTGTATTCAACTGTTTTTAATTCAAAATTAACATCTGTTTTGGTTTAAATATCAACTATAACATTTTGAATTCAAAATAATTCAAATTGATTGAAAAAAATAAAGATAAAACAAAAAATGTCATTGATTTCCGTAAATTTGGAATGAATTTAGAGGAATTTAAGGGAAACGAGAATTCGATGAAATTCATAAAAATTTAAGGTGAATTAAAAAAAATCATGAATTGAAAATAATTTAAAAATGTGAAAGACCTTCATTGAATTCAATAACTTTTAAATAACCTTAGAAAAATCTTGAAAAAGCCTGAAAATCTTTTAAAATGCCCTAAAATATTTCAAATCCTTTGAAATTCTATTAAATTACTGAAATCAATTTAAATTTTCCTGTTTATCCTTAAAATTAAACTAACATATTTCAAATCCTTTAAAATCTGTTAAAATTCCTCGAAATTTTGCAAAGCTCTTGAAAATGCCAAGGAATTAAAAAAAAATACCTTAAAATATTTCAAATCCTCCAATCATTTTATCAATTGATCCTGAGGATGAATTACATAAAAATTTGTAAAAAAATCCATTGAATTAAGTAAAATTGAGGAAATTTAGAAGATTTCCAGTGAATTAAAAAAAAATCAAAAGAATTCCAAAGAATTTAGGATAAATTAATAAGAATTCAGGGTGAAATTCCAACAACGAAAATTGAAATCTCTTCAAATTATTGAAATCAATCTAAAATTCCTTGGAAACTTTCAAGATTTCCTCAAATATTTCAAATCCTACGAAATAACTCAAACCTTTGAAATCACTTCAAATTGATGAAATTAATTAATTAAAAAATAATTCCTTGGAATATTTTTAAATTCCTTAAAATGTTTCAAATCCCTGGAAATCCCATTAAATTACTGAAATCAATTAAAAATTACTTGGAATCTTTTAAAATAATCTAAAATATTTCAAATCCTTTAAAATCTTTTGAAATCTTTCTAAATTTGTTAAAACTCTTGAAAATGCCCAGGTATTTGAAAAAATATCTTAAAATGTTTCAAATCCTTTAATCATTTTATTAACTGATCCTCAGGATCAATTAAATAAAAACTTTTAAAAATTAAAAAAATCCATTCAATTAAGTAGAATTGAGTAAATTTAGAAGAATTCAAGTAAATCAAGCAATTCAATATAATATAAAAGAATTCAGGATAAATTAATAAGAATTCAAGGTGAAGTAAATAAATTCTTTAAAATCCACTAAAATATTATTATTTCACGTGAAATTCTATTCAATTGCATATTTTCTGAAATCCTGGAAAATATATTAAAATATTGAGAGCTTTAAAATATCTTAAAACCTCTAAAATCGTGTCATATCTTCCGAAATTCTAGAAAATGCATTATCCTAAAATATTTCAAATTTTTTGAAATCCATTCAAATTAATAAAATTAATTAAAAATTCCTTGGAATTTTTTTAAATTCCCTGAATATTTCAAATCCTTTGAAATCCCACTAAACTACAAAAATTAATAAAAAATTACTTGGAATCTTTTAAAATAACCTAATATATTTTAAATCCTAAATCTTTTTAAATCCCTTGAAATTTTTTAAAGCTCTTGAAAATGCCAAGGAATTTGAAGAAATAAAAACTTTTAAAAAATCAAAAAAAAATTCCATGAATTGAGTAGGACTGATTAAATTTAGAATAATTCAAGTAAACTCAGGATAAATTAATAAAAATTCATGGTGAACTTTAAATCTCTTCAAATCTTTAAAACCCTACAGAAAAAATTTTTGAAATCAGTTAATATCTTCTATTCTCTTTTTTAAATTTACAATTAAAAATTCAAAAATAAATTTTTCCTTATTTAGACTTTTTTTTAAATGTACAAAAACATGTTTTTTGAACTGATTCGAACCTGAAATTTCTTCAGCTTGAACGAAAGAAACATGTTATTATTTTTTATTCATGGGAAACATTTTTTTCTCGATGTTTATAACTTTCCAAAGTCGCAAAAAAAAATGAAATTCCAAAAATCCTAAATTACGACAAAAGCTTTTTCCGAAAAAGCAAAATGATAAAATGTTTCTTTGGTTCAAGCTAAATAAATTTCAGGTTGGACATATTCAAATTTTTTTAAGTGTGTGCATATGACTCAATAAAAAAAATCTTTTTGCAAATTTTCAAAAAATTGTTATTGAGAAAAAAATGAATGTTTAAATTTTGTAATTTTTTATTATTGTTCACTAGTAAAAGCTGTGAATATAACAAATTCGTCATAATTTTTGAACCAATAGGAAAAATGCATAAATAATTTATTTAAGGATGTACACTACGTAGAAAAAATAATTCAGGTTAAAATTATTTATTTAACAGTAGTTATTTAAAGTTTTATTTTTTGCTTTCTCTTTGGGGAAAAGTTATAATACTTATTTAATCCTAATGAACAAGGCCTCATTTTATTCTTTGAAGGATTCTTTGCAATTCTATTTGGGTGGGTTTTATTAAAAAGAAATAATTTAGTTATTATTTTTATAAACAATGACAGTTTAAAGTTTAATAAACACCACCCAAATAGAATTGTAGAGAATACATCAAAGAATAAAATGAGGCCTTGCTCTAGGATAAATTCATCTGGAATTTTTATAAATTCCACCAAATTCTTTTGAATTATTAACCCAAGTCTCATGAATTCTTCTGAATACACTCCAATTCTATTTAATTCATTCTTTTTTTTTGCCATTCATCTCAATTCTGTTCACTTCCATTTTATTCACTTCGTTGGAGATTTTTTGATTTTAAAAATTTTGTTCAGTTTATTCAAATTCTTATGATTTCATCAAAGTCTCTTTAACGCCTAAAAATTCTCTCCGTTTCTATTCAATTTATTGTTTAAAAAATATTCACGAAAATTCTGTCGTTTTTGACCCGAATTCCCTAAATTCACTTCAATTTGACTAAAATCAATGGAATATTTTGGATTTTATTTAATTCATTGATTTTTTTTTCAATTTATCCTGAAATTGTCTTTGTGTGAAAAATACCATAATTATAATTAACAAACTAAATATTTAAAAGTAAGTCCTAATTTTAAGACTTTCAAGTTCTAATAGTTTTTTTTTTTTTTTTTTTGTCACAATATTAAATTGTCTATATCTTAAAAATTCTATTTTAGTTCCCCCTTTTCCCAAAAAATATTCTTTAGGATTACTGTGAAGCTTATAATACCACTTTTTATATCTATTTTACAGTATGGCCAAAAAAATTATCGAAACCCGAACTTGATAGAAATAGTTCCGGTTATAGAAGTACCTGCCACATCTGCTTCGAAAGAGAACATTGATGCACAAAAAAGTCAAAGTTCCTCAGGTATGTTATACTTTTCATGGAATAAACAATTATAATTTACATCTAAAATGTTTATTGGGGTTTTAACATGTCTGAATCTGAATTTTTGAAATTCCATTATCATTTTTGTTACATGAGTTTCCTCTTTCTAATTATTTTTTTAAATATTCTAATCAACACCTGTTATTTAAATATGAAAATTTTATAAATCCCTTAAAATCTCTAAAAATCGAAATTCCTTAAAATCATGGAAACCCATTTATATCTCTTAAAATCCATTAAAATCCTTTGAAATATCTAAATCCCTTAAAATCTTCGAAATCCCATTAAAATCCCCTGATATTTTTCAAAATTGATGAACATTTTTTGGTATTATATAAAATCCTTTGAAATCATGTGACTTATTTTTAAATTCCTTATAATCCTTTAAAATCCGAGGAAATTTCTTAAAATCTCTAAAATCAATTAAAATCCTTGAATTTCCGTTGAATATTTCGAAAACTAATGAGACCTCTTGAAATATTTTAAATTACTTTAAAATTAATTGAAATCTTTAAAATCCGTTTGAATCTTTCCGTATCTCTTGAAATCCCTTACAGTATATTAGAATCAATTAAAATATTTTTTAAACCACTAAAATTCACTTGAATTCTTCTAAATTTCTCTTGAAATTTTCTGAATTCATTCCCTTAAAATTCTCTTCATTTACTCGAATTTTATTTAATTCGATGTCTTTTTTAAAATTTTTATTCTCAAATCACTTTTTAGTCACTTTTTAAAATAAAAATATAACTTCAGTCCCTTCTTTCAATAATTTAAAATAGAGTCCAAGAATTTCTGAAATTTTTTAATTCCTTTGAATACACTCTAAATTCTTTGAATTCCCTTGAAATTTTCTAAATTCATTCCCTTAAAATTCTCTTAATTCACTCGAATTTTATGTTATTCGATGTTTAAAAAAAATCTCAAATAATTTTTTAGTCACTTTTTAAAATGAAAATATCACTTCAGTCACTTCTTTCAATAACTTAAAATAAAGAGTCCAAGGATTTCTGAATTTTATTAATTTTTTTTTAATTCCTTTGAATACCGGGAATTGAGAGTGAATTTTTTTTTTGCCCGGGTATTTTACAAATCTGTAGAAGAAAAATCTGTCCAAGTTCGATTTCAAGAGTTTTTTAAAATAATTACTTGAATTATTATCTTTTTCAATTATGATATAATTCAGTTTACAATTCGTAATTCGAAAACCTTTTACTTAAAAAATTTTCCATTTTAGATTTTTATTTTTAAGCGTACATTTTTAATTTAAAGAATTTTAAAATGCAGTCTTGAAGACTTACACAATTAAAAGTTAAAAGCGTTTGAAGTAGACAATTTTTGATAACAAACAGTTTTTTATTTTATCAACTGTAAGTATAAATAAATAAATAAAGTTTAAAATGGATCTTTACTTAAGTATTAAAAAGTGAAAAATAATTAATTTGAGAAAGCAATTCTAAATCCGTTCAAAATTTAAGAATTTCCAGATTTTAACGTTAAAAATTAAGCTGTTTCAATTTGAAATTCTTAGTCATTAAAAAAATTTAAACGTCCGATTGAAACTTTATGAACTATTTTCAACTTAAAAATAACTTCATAATAATATATTCGTAATTAAAGGATTTCATTAAATTAAAAATATTATTTCAGTCTAAAATATTCCATTTTTAACAAATTCAATTTGAAATTTTTTAATTAAGAAGTAGAATAATTATTCAATATTTAGCAATGTTTGACTGTTCATTTAAGATGAATAAATTTAAACCAAATATTTAAAAGTGAACAATTTGAAACTGAATTGTTTGACATAGAAAGCCTTGAATTGTTGAAATTTCGAAGAGCTTTTAAACTTTGAACGTTACAATTTTTATTGTTCTATTTAAAAATGTTTAATTTGTAAGTGAAATTGTTGAATTTTGATGTATAAATAACAATTGAACACTTATTATTTGTAGAAAAAATGTGAGTAATTTTAAGAGATATTTAGAAGTTTTGAAAAGATTCAAAATTAATTTAAAACTTGAAATGATTTCAAATAATTTAAGCGAAGTCTGTTTACCGACAAAATTCGGCAATTCGTACCGAAATTTCGGTGCAAATAGCGACAGTCTAATTTAAAACAAAATGTAGATTTTTGCAGATTTGAAACGAAAAATTTAGAAGCTTTTTAAGAATTGTGAAAGGCTTCAAAAGAATAAAAACATTTTCTTAAGATTCCTAGGAAAATTTTTTGGACTAAAAATTCAACTACTTGATTGGAAATAAATTTTCTTTTGAAAATTCATGTTTTAGAGTTGAAAATTCAACTATTTTCTAGAAAATTCTTATTTTTGGCTCGATGTTTCAACAATTTGGTTCACATTTTTTCATTTCTTTATTGAAAAATCTTTTTTCGATAAATTTCAATTTTTTTTGTTGAAAGTTCGTATTTTTAGTATGAAAATTTAATTATTTTATTGAAAATCCAAAAATTTGGTAAAAAAATCATCCTTTTTGTTTAAAGATTAAACTCTTTTGTTAAAAATTGGTATTTTTAGTTTAAAAACTTAATTATTTTTTTGAAAATCCAACATCTTGGTTACAAAATCATCCTTTTCGGTTAAAAATTAAACTGTTTGTTGAAATTTTTTTTTTGTTGTTGTAATATTTCAACAATTTGGTGGACATTTTTTTTATTTCTTAACTGAAAAATCATTTTTGGTTGAAAATTCAACTCTTTTATTAAAAATTGGTATTTTTAGTTTGAAAATTTAATATTATTGAAAATTTAATATTATTGAAAATTTAATATTATTGAAAATCCAACGATTTGGTTAATAAGTCATCCTTTTTGATAGAAGATTTAACTATTTTGTTGAAAATTCAACAATTTGGTTGACATTTTTTTTTATTTCTTTACTGAAAAATCTTTTTTTGTTAAATTTCAATTCTTTTGTTTAAAACTCGTACTTTTTGTTTGAAAATTTAACAATTTTATAATAAATATTTCTTAATGTAAACCATTACATTTTTTGTTGAAAATTAATTTTTTTTTAACTCAACTATTTTTTATTTAAAATTAAACTTTTTTTAAATTTAAATTTCAGCTAATATATTTTTTTTCAAAGATTCATCTATTCGGTTGATAATTTGACTATTTTGTTGAAAACTAGTTTTTTTTAAAGTTCATTTTTTTAAACTAAAAGTTGACCTATACCTTTTTTTTGATAATTTATCTCTTTCAGTTAAAATTTTTTTTTATTGAAACTTCGTTTTTTCAAAGGTAATTTTGTAACTTAACAATTTAACTATTTCGTTTTTGGTGAAAAAAAAATACAATAACAATGTAGTAATTATTCCATTTTTCGTTGAAAATGATATTTTTTATTAAAAAATTATGTTTTATACTTGAAAAAACATGTATTTTGTTAAAAATTCGACTTTTTTGGTCAAAAATTAATTTTTTTTGTTGAAAATTCATCCTTTTAGATTATAAATGCAACTTTTTGGGTCTAAGTTAACGTGGTTTGTTTAGGGATTCAAGAATTTGGTAGAAAATTAAACTATTCGGTTGAAAATTAACTTTTTTTTAAATCAAACTATTTTTATGAAAATTTAACTTTCTGGTAGAAAATCATTTTGTAAAACATCATATTTTCGGGTTGAAAATTAACTTTTTTGTTAAAAATTGATTTTTGATTTAAATTGAACTATTTGGTTAAAAATTAAACTATTATTATGAAAATTCATCTTTTTAGTTCAAAGTTTAAGTATTTGGTTAACAATTCTTCTTTTTCAGTTAACAATTCAACTACTAGGTTGAAAGTTGAACTAGTTAATTAAAAATTTACATTTTTTTAAGATTCACCTCTTCAGTTTAAAGTTTTTTTTTTTAATTCATTTTTTTTTACTTATAAATGATTTTTTTTTATTTGAAAATTGCGTGAAAAATAACCCTCTTTCCTAGATTTTTATTAAATTCTGGCCTACGTTACTTTTCGTGGGGGGGGGGGGCAAACTAGCCTAAAATTGGTATCGTAGTTCATGGCTGACCCCTTAGAGTTGTGAAGCCGAAATTTAAACCAATGTGTGACAGTGGGGCCACACGGGAGGCTTTGGTTAGCGTGGCAGTAGTGGGGATATCGAAGAGGAAACTTTAGAGCAATTGCGAATCGCCGCCCAAAAGGGAGACACGAATAGAGAGATAGAGCACATACAGACTTTGGTTAGCGTGGCAGTAGTGGGGATACCGAAGAGCAAGCTTTGGAACAATTGCAAATTGTCGCAGAAAAGGAATACACGAATATAGAGAGGATATACAGGCTTTGCTTAACATGACAGTAGTGGGGATGGTTTTTTTTTTCAATTCGCTCCCGTCCCAAAAGAAGCTTCACTTCAAAAATTAATCTGATGAACATTTCTGGTACTTTTTTCAGGTTTACAGTCCAGGAACAGGACACAAGAGTCGAACTTGTTTTTCAGCCCAAGTAACAGTTCTAGAAGCAGGTGATCACGTACTTTTGAAAGACGTTGCTGCAGCGAGATACACACTTTTCCAAAAAGACAAAAGTTTCTTTGGTCTCGTGAAACTTGGAGACTGGAGACAGACTCAGAAACATTCATCAATTTCACCCGAAAAGTCCCTAAACTGATAAATTCTTATTTTTCCATAACTATACTATTTTTATTGTTTTTTTATAATATCTCAATGTACTCAATCCACTCGAAGACTTTTTCTGATTTAAATAAGGATTTTTTAAAATTGTACTAAAGAGACATTTTTTTTATTTGAATTTTGCGAAATTTACAGATGAGAATATCAAATATTGTATGCCATATTTTTAGTCTTCTATAGATCTATAATATATTATTAATTATTTTGAGCTTTATCATTAGCGATCTCATGTACGTGACCAATTTTATACTGAAGCTGTAAATAAATTTAAGTTTTAATAAAACATTTGTAATATAACCAGAAATTATGTTGCAAATTTTTTTCAGATTTCTACCAAAAATAAATTTTTGCAGAAAAGTTAATTTTAAACCAAAAAGTTCATTTTAAAAATAAAAATGATTAATTTTTTAATCAATAATGGTTTAGTTCAATTTTCGTTAAAAAAATTAACTTTCAGCCAAATAAGATCGAAATTTAGATTAAAAACGATAAATTTCAAGGCATAATGGAAGAGTTAAATTCTCTGGTCAACAAATTAATTTTCAATAAAAAATAACGAGCTTTTCGGCTTCGCCTCGGCCTTCATATCACACACGCCCGGAAATCCAACTTTCTGGCCTTGGGTCGTAATATACTATTTCCCATCAAATCTTCTTTACAGATTTCTTGAAAGCTAGTTAGTAATAACTTTTGAACAAGATTTTACATGATAAAAAATATTAACCAATGTTAACATTGCTACGATTACAATTTTTGAACAAATCATCATGGGAAACATCGAGGGGTCGACATTCCAATATTCCTGGTACACTCACTAAATATTCCCATATATTCTTTCAATATTCCCAAATGTTCTTGATATTCTCATTATTCCCAGATATTTCCTCATATTCCTACATATTTCCACATATTTATTTTTATTTATTATTTCCACAATGTACCAAATGCATGGGACAAAACTTTATTTTTGTAATATCTTTGTAATGAGTTATAATTATTATGATTTTATTATTTCATTAAATAGCTCTTAAAAATAAAAACTGTTTTTCAAATACACTTATAGAGAAAAAAATATTTTTTATGAAGATATTAGCAAAATAGGGCAAAAATGTACCGAATCCCATCCATGCATTTGGTCGATTGTTTTTACCACGGAGTAATAATAAGGAGATCGATCACCGTACATGCGTTCTGACTACGGTAACTGCACATTTATTGCCCAGTTCAGACGTACGTTTCTAATCAGCACATTATGGCCATTTGGTCATGCGCACTGTGATCTGCTATCTCCTTTTCTCCCACGAGAAGTGTGCGAGTGAGCGCCAGTGCATGACAACAAGGACAGCAAATTGAGGTTATATCAATGTTTTGCAACTTATGGCAAAAGTTTTTGCATAGTTAAGTGTAAGTCGAAAAATCAAATAATCAAGTGGCAAAAATAATTGAAAACTAAAAGATTTCTGAAGATGTAAACCAAAGTGTAGATTTTCCAAGATTTGGAACAAAAAATGTAGGAGCTTTTTAAGCATTTTAAAAAGTTTCACAAGAATGAAACAAACTTATTAAGATTCCTAGAAAAATTGAAAATAATTTTTTATTTTGAAAAGTTAATTTTAAGAAAATATTTATAAAGATTTCGAAAGATTTTTCGAATTGTACAAAAAATAATCTGAAAGATTTTGAGGCAATTTTTTTTATTTCTCAGGATGAATTAAAAGTTTTAGAAACAATCTGAATAATTTAAAAAAATATTAGGAAGTTTTGAAAAAATTTACAAGATAATTTCAAATTAAGAAGATTCCAAAAAATGTAATACAAAATGTAAATTTTGGAAGATTTTGAAATAGAATTTTGAAGATTTTTAAGGATTTTCAAAAACTACATGATAAAAAAAAATGTTTTTTAAGATTACTAGGAGAATTTAAAGTGATTTTTCATTTTGAATAAATTTTAAGGGAATATTTAAAAATATTTCAAACAAATTTTAGTGTATAAATAACAATTGAACAATTATTAATTTATAACTACTTAAAATAAAAATAATTCAACTTCTAATTTTAAAAGTGTTCAGTTAAATATTAATAAAATTCACAGGAACGTAACCTCAGTTTTCAGTTGTCATTCAACACAGCGCTCATTCGCCCACTTCTCGCGGGAGAAAAGGAGATAGCAAACCACAGTGCGCATGACCGAATGGCCATAATGTGCTGATTAGAAACGTCTGAGATCGACTTTCCGTGTAGCGGACGGGTGGTTCATGCATCACTGTTTGAGTTGAAATCTAGTGTTTTCTCCGTGGAAAAAAAAAATAAATAAATAAAAGTGTTCATTGAGTTTTTAGCCACTAGTGCTCCGGTGTTCGAGGCGATTTTCCTTTCTCCGCAGGGTTGACTGCAGCGGCAGACAGGCCTGGGGTGTGGTAGTAACCTACAATTTCCGCCGGCTGGCGCGGGCCATTTTTAAAGGGCCACGTGCTCATACTTATTTAGTATTTTCTTTCCTATTCTTATCTCCTACAATCTTAGATTCTGACGTCTCAAAGTTTCTGGAGGCATGGCCTCCTTAAATGGATCCTTGTCGGGTGACGAGGACACTTCCACGAAGGAACCCCCTTACCCCTCTTACCCTCCTCTCACACAGGATGTTAAATCTGGCGCGAAAGCTCTCATGTTTATGACGGGTAACGCTTCCAAAATCAGAGGAAGAAGCCTCGAAAGAATGAACGAAGTCAAATCGAACCTCAAACGTGCCAAAACGCGCTCCGGAACCAAAGGTAAAACGGAAAATACTTTCCCCTCCAATCACGAAATCGATGATTCCGCTATGGAGACGACAGAGATAACTGACGATGACAAACTGGACCCGACAGTGACAGCTGACGGTGGAAAGCCCCATACGAATTTAACCCCTGATGCTCGATACTCTCAGAACAACTCGGTTCCACCCACGGCTTCTCAATCCATTAGCGACTCCAACCTCGGTGTCCAAAGATCCACTAACTCGCTCCCTAAAGGTAACAACCAGCTTCGCTACAGTGAATTTGAATCGGGTGAGTGCCCAATCATAATTCAACGCGAAATTAACTCTGAAAACGCGAAAAAAGATCTTGCTGCCGATACGACCGGTCGCCTTTTACAGAAATACTTTCTTGGCCATATTAACGATGTTCGTAGCAGTGGCTTCGGGAAGCTTAAAGTCATGGCTAAGTCCGCCAAGTCAGCTAATATGCTGCTTCAAGAAATCCCCAGAAAAATCATCGGCTTAACAACCCTCATCCCAGCCAGTTTCGCAACTTGCCAGGGTGTCATTCGCGGCATATCTCATGAGATTTCCAGGGAAGAGATTATTCAGAACCTTCAGGTCTCAGGTCCACTTAGGGATAGAGTCACGGTTCTGGACGCTTTCCGTTTAAATAGAAAAATCAAAGACCCCGAAACTCAGGAAACCAAAGTTGAATCCTCAAAAACTGTTCTCATAACTTTCAAAGGAACTTGCCTCCCAGAGAGAGTTTCTCTCTTCTTGGCCTCTTTTCAGGTTGACTCCTACATCCCTCAAGACGTGGCCATGAATGGGATTTACTGCGGTCCTACTGGGAGCCGATGTCATTTTTTAGATGACAGTTGCTCTCAGTGGGACCCTGCTGTGGTTGTTAAACTTTAGTTATTAATTATATATATATATACGTACATAATTAAAAAATAGGTCGAATAACCACCACAGTGTCACACTTGGCGCAACTGCTATTCATGAAAATACACCGGCTCCCAGCATCCATCTCGTAAGTGCCTCGGCATGTCTTTGGCACTCGAGTATGGCTTTCAGCTTACGAACCAATGATAACTTCGCATCTCCGAGATCCCCAATCACAAGGACAATTATTTTAACCAAATATTCTGGGTACTGTCGCCGCAGCTCCTTTTCCTCCTCCTTATCTGTGATGCTAGTAGATAAGGTGCACTATGGAGAATTTGGAGTGGGGGGTCCGCCATGTTGTGCACTATGGAGAATTTGGAGTGCGGGGTCCGCCATATTGTGCACTATGGAGAATTTGGGGTGGGGGTCCGTCATGTTGTGTACTATGGAGAATTTGGAGTGGGGGGTCCGCCATATTGTGCACTATGGAGAATTTGGTGTGGGGGTCCGTCATGTTGTGTACTATGGAGAATTTGGAGTGGGGGGTCCGCCATGTTGTGTACTATGGAGAATTGGAGTGAGGGTTCCACCATGATGTGTACTATGGAGAATTTGGAGTGGTGGATCCACCATGATGTGTACTATGGAGAATTTGGAGTGGGGTGCTCGCCATGGTGTGTACTATGGAGAATTTGGAGTGGGGGTCCGCCATTGTTGGTGCTATGGAAAATCTGGAGTAGGGGGCCCGCCGTTGTTGCTACTTTGGGAAATTTGTAGTGGGGGCTCGCCATGAATGATACTTTGGGAAATTTGGAGTCGGGGTGAGACTTAGGAAATAAGTAGAGCGTCTTATGTCTGATATAATTATTTAGAGTATGAAATGTTTATTTTGAAAATTAATTATTGACACAAATCGCAAATGAAAATATTTCCAACTTGACCTCTAAAAATAAATTTTGATAAGTAAGTAAAGCTAAAGGACAGGTGAATTAACTAAAACATATTTTTCCTGATAACATGTGTTTTTTATTTATTCTTGTTCGAAAAGAATTACATGTAGTATTACATGTAAGTATTACATGTAGAATTACATGTAGTACGATCATTATCTTATAGATTGTCCGTAAAAATATCAGTAAAATGACGCAAAGTACCAATCCAAAATCGTTTGTTTTATTTCAAGATTCAGTCTTGACCTCAGCACCGTCTGGAACTGAATTCCTGGATGAAATTGATGATTGGTTTGCTGGTGACTTTTTGAAAAAGTGAGGCTTTTTCCCGACCACGTGTGTTAATCTGTGATGCTGTTTTGGCCACCTCTCGAAGGTTTGAATACAAAAACTTCAGTGGGATGTCTCCATCGAACCATTCAATTCCATGATAGAAACAGGTTAGCCAGTTGTTTCGTGGCTTTGCACTTGCAGGAAGCTCAGAGAAGAGATATGGTTACCCAACAATCCAATGGGCTGTGTGTTTATGATCAACTGCAACGACAGTCACTTCCTTCGGTATAAAGTGATCGTCTATATCTCGAAAGCCTTGTATGTCGATTATATAATCCATTTTCTCAGTCAACAGTCAAGGTGGGGATGAAGAGTCCTTTACGAGAGACTGCAAGCAACTGAGCAGAGCGTCTTATATACCCTGGTACATATTCGTCGTTTTCCCCCCTCCATTTTCAACTGATGGTGAAAACCGGTTCTGTTAAACAGGTTTATGCAGGTCTGTGCAGGTTTTAACCGCTATAATCCACTATAACCTGTCTGGACGCGTCAATTTCCAAGACATTGTCATATTCAGCGTAGACTATACAATTAATAGTTTGCTGTAGTGCTTCTTCTACATGAAGTTCAATTCGAAGGCTGCCATGTTTACCAAGATTCCAGTGTGATTGGCAATTTGCAGAAAGATTAGGAGTCAGATCAAATGCAAAGAGACAGTATCCGTTTGCGAAGTCAAAACGATCAATATTATTTTCCTCGTTCAGAAAATGAATTCCAGTTCCGGAAAACAGAGTATGAAAAGCATCAATGTATAGCTTTCCTCTTAAGAAATCTGGTTGCAAAGGCTTAGACGGGATTTGCATACCATCCACGTAGAGAGAGGAATGATTGATATTAAAGTGTTTGAAATTGTATGGCTTTTTACTACGGTGGCCGTTGAATGAGTCATTTTCGACAAATCCAATAATGACCCTTTTAGGTAGTTGACCAAGTATAACGTTATTCGAGAGTTTCACTTTGAACACCAGAATGTATTGTGAGTATTTTAACGTCTACTCTGGTGAGTGGATACTTGGCCGTACCCTAAGAAAGGGCTTTTGCGTGTGCTAGATGAATTCCAGGGCAGATTTTAGCACGCCTTATAAGAAGAGATGCTTCTTCAATATGTACATAAGCCTGATTAGTAGGATCCATCAGGCAAAAAGCATCCTTGGAACGCACCAGTCAAACTCTAAGTTCAACACCATTCAAGAGAAAATTTTCCTGATTGAAAACATCACTGTGTAAATGCCCAATCAGATCAACTTTTCTTCCTTTACCCAATATAAGTCGTCGATCAACGACACCCTGGTTTTGCGTTGTGACGTCATCCATTTTACCAGCTGTATCACGAAGTCATAATGCTGACGTGAGATGACTTTTTTTCGCGGCTAGTCCATAGTTGAGCAGAGATTCAATATACACTCTGTATGCACATGCATTACACTGATTTACAAAAAACGAAGTGAGGACTATTTGACAAGACCACTTCATGCTTATGTATTTTGACGCGCTGAATACGAATCCAAGGACTATTTACCTTCATCACGTCAGGTTCAAGGTCATTTCAATGTCAAATACAGGAAAAGCCGTGCAATAAACTTCAAAAACCTTTTACATATGTTTTTTGGGTCGCTGAATCGAAATCCACGAAGACAGTATTTCAGTTATTCAGAAATAGAAATATAATTTGAAAATACTTAGGCATTTATATAACGTCGGAACAATTTTCTTAATCTGAAAAATTGGTTGAAATTCTTCGTCTTCATACTCTAACTGTTCATTTTCACATACATTTACATCACTCAAATTTGCTTCTTCGTCATCGGAAATTGCCTGACTTGAAGATACGCGAAACTTACCAATAATTTGGCGGTAACAATTTTTACCAACACTGTCGCTTGAAATTATTTTTCTTTCTGGGTAAAAAGGTCCTAATAAAACAGCCAACTCATGAAGCTGTACAAATGGATCACTAGAATTGCTGTATATCACTTTCTTGTGCAACAACTATAATTTGCTGATTGTGAATTATCTTTTGTTAAAGTTCCTTCGGCTTTAACGAACACATTCTCATCGCGTGTCTCGTGCTTCGCACTCGATTTAATTGAAAATGCGAACTTTTCTACATTATTTTCAACTTTACTATATCAAGTGTATATTAAATATATTTATTTCTGTTCCTCGGTCTGGGGCTGTTTATTCGGATATTGCAAAATAATGTACACATTTTATTTTTCATAAGGCCGAATTCATTTCAAATCGGGCAGGCTGTGCGATCTCAAGTCACAGTATCGTTTTAATACGAAATATGTTGTTTTCCAAGGATTCTAGACGACACGTATTTCACCGATTACATGAAAAAAAAAATTTGACAAAGTTATGAGTATTTAAATTTAAAAAATTTAAAACGTGGATTACCGAAAAATAGCGGCTGTTTTTCTTCAAAATTTCAAACCTAATTTTCTCAAAAACACCAGCGTTTTTTTCTCTTGATTTTTTTTAAGTTGGTAATAATATGGTGAATATATTTTAGTAGAGTCTATCTTGTGCCCGCATCTTGGAGAGGAGATAGAATTTTCTTTTTTGATTCTGAAAAATGCAAATTCACGATTTTTGCAAAAAGACGACGAGATATGAAAAAAGTTGATTAATCAAATTTATTCCTTAAAAAACGTTCTACAAAAAGTCCCCTGGCACTTTTTTCTGTTTTGCGTTATTATTGAAATATTCGCTAAAATATTAATAATAACAATTTTCATAATATGATGTAAATGTTTTTTGTCTACATGGCTCCGCTGGTATTTGAACACCAGATTATCGACCATGTAGACAAAAAACATAAACATCATATTATTTAAATTATTCACTGGGCAAAAAACTATAACATCAAATAATAAAAACTCTCATGTTTGAAATCTTGCAAGCACATTCAATGACGTCGACATTCAACTCGTAGAAGTTGTGAGAAAAATTTTCTCGTATCTCCGTAGCTTAATTGGTTAAAGCATCAGACCGGAAATCTGAAAGATCTGGTGTTCAAACCCCAGTGGAGCTAGAGAGATTTTTTTCAAAACTTTAAAAATTAATAATCAATATTTACAAAATATTGATTATTGACCATGTAGACAAAAAACATTAACATCATATTATTTAAATTATTCACTGGTAAAAAAACTATAACATCAAATAATAATAACAATTTTCCGCTGTCATAAATAATCAAATAGGATGTAAATCAACAGGAAGAACACATTTTTCTACACAATTTTTTCCTAAAAATCTAAATATTCCAAACGAATATTCAATGTTTTCATCTAATTGGTGAAATACGTGTCGTCTAAAATCCTTTCAGAAGGAGCATATTTCGTGCTGAAATGATTCTGTGACTTGAGCTCGCACAGTCTGCCCGATTGGAAATGAATTCGGCCATGATTACTGTAATATTTATTTCTTATTTTGCATTAAATTTTATTTTCAGCTACCCTGAAAAATGTATCATTTCAACAAATTTATCTTATTACAATTCATAACATGCATTGGCATTGAAACAAAAGTATTTTCATTATCTTGCTCCTATAATTTGAGAAAAGCGTATGCTGTTTAAATAAAATTGTTACTAAATGCGCATCATAGCGTAAGGTGGTTCTAAGCAAATTTGTAGATACCATTTAGGCGAAACATTCTGGTAAATAAAATGTTATTGTGGCTTATGTCCTTTTTTCCCAAAAGTTATTTTTTTTATTTTCAATAGATGTTTGTGAGAAAAGTTTATAAACTATTTGAAGATATTTTTTGGTAGAACAACTTTTTTGTAATTTTTTTCGTCTCTTGTGTTGTTTTTCCAAAAATTTAATCTGTTCATATTTGATCTTATATTTTACAATTAAAAGAAAGTCGCGACGTCCTATCTAAGAATTATTAATTACAAACTTGTAGATTCTTTTTGGGTTAACAACTTTTATCGATTAATTTTTTTTCGTACCTTGTGTCGCTTTCCAACAAAATTTAATTTTTTCACCTTGAATGTTATCTATTACGATTAAAACAAAACTAACGTCATATCAAGAAATTATTGATGACAAATTTGGATGGAGTTTTTAATCTTTTTCGGAAACGCAACTTTTGGCCAAAAATTAAATTTTTTAATTTTCAATGTTGTCTTTTACGAATAAAACAGGAACCACGCATCCTATCAAGAATGATATATAGCTCTTTCTTGGGGCAACAATTTCTGCTAAATTAATTTTTTGCTGTACCTTGCATAGTTTGACCGCCAAATAGAATTTTTTTATTGTTTATTTTTTTTACGATCAAAATTTCATTTTCCGATTTTTCAAGAAAATTCAAAAGGTTGTTTTAATAGTCTTAAAAAATTATCCGGTATACAGACGACGACGACGACGACAGACGGACAGACACCGACGTAGTTTATTTTTTCTGACCCAGGGGGCCACAAAACGTCGACATTTCATGGAATCGACGAGAGTAATTTTTCACATCAAACCAATACCTTCTCATTCTGATGAGAACGTAATAATTCATAATGGTTTGTGCCAATCAAATTTGAATTTTCGATTTTTTAAGAAAACTCAAAAAGTGATCATGAGAATCTTGTAGGACTATCAAAAAGTAACACGCGAAGCGCGAGATAAATATATTATCGAGCGCGAAGCGCGAGAACCAACAGTCGCGCGCCCAAGGCGCGCTCAAACTCGCGAGCCGCGCGCGAAGCGTGCGATGAGAATGTGCCCGCGCAGAGGGCAGATTTTTTTAAAATTTGTTTAGAGTATTTATATTTTACATTTTTATTTCCTAGGCGCTAAATAAATACATCGACGTTTCAGTTTCTGAGAAAAAAGTATTCAATTCTATAAAGTTGAACGTAGATAAGAGATAGTTGGTTTACACAATGTTTTAAAAACAATCTTTGTGTTATTAAAAAATTTAAATTAGCTTACGAGAATAACTACATTTGGCCCAGGTTAGAAGTGTAAGAGAAAATTAATAATTGAATAAATATTAATCAGCACAGAATAAACATGGGTTAATAGGTGAAGTTTAAAAGTTACAAAACACGTTTTCGTACTTTTTTAATAATTGTTTTATTCAATATTTCTCCTTATTGCCTTTTCACATTGGCTGTCTAATACATGATACCTACGTTTTGTCATCCTTAACTTTGATGACAATTTTGTGCTTCAGAATATGCGTCAATGAAAATGCTGTTCCTTATCACTAGAAGGAAGTCTTATTTAGACCCAAAATGCGTTCTCTGCATGTAAAGACAATTAAAATGGGTTCGGAACATTTCATTTTTGCCAGACCTAGTTGGGTGTATTTGAAAGGTTCACACTCCACACCTAGTTCAGCGAGTCTGAAAAAGATAATCGCTTCGGTGTACCTTTCTGTCAATGCTTTGCGAAGATATACGAGCCCGACAATGCTCCTCGACAACGCTTCATCGCGATAATTCGCCCTCCAACCTAATTGAAACAGCAGTAATTTTCGAGAGTGCTCGTACCTTTATGCGACCTCGAATACATCGCGACCACATTTGGATGGTTGGCAGTACAGAGGTCAGTGCGTGTACGCATCATTTAGTTACTAAAACAACTACCAGGACTACCAGGTAGTAGCGTAGTACTATTAATAGAATGCTTTTTTAGACGCGTAATATTATTAGTGCAATGTTTGCTTTCTTTCAGATTCGTAACACGATCGGGAAGCGCGAACTGGCCTGAACCCGAGTAAAACAATAAGTCCCATCGAGATCCCATTGGGATCCCGGGTAAGGTTTCGCTGAAGTGTTAGGTATGAGACCAATTAGTACTTAAGACGAGGGGTTATTCACTTCTGCAATCATTTATATCCCGGGATCCCAAAATCTTAAAAAATGGGAAGATTTTTGAAGATTTTAAAGATTTACGACGAGATTTGAAACGGGGTTTCATGTTTTTTTGAGTCGCTGAATCTTATGATTTTCGAAATTTTGCCAATCTGATTCTGATTTTCGTAATTCTAAATCTTTAATTTTTTTATTCTATCACGTATAGGAAATTATCGAGGTAGATTTGAGTCCAGTTAGATCATAGTCTAGACCGTCTTATCTGGATTGTCTTTTCTGGCCCTAATCGGGTTCTGGCTAGTCCGTCAGGGATAAAAAAATTTCTAGGTACCAAACCCAAATATTCTTTTGCAAATTTTTCAAAAAAAAGAAAGAGAGATAGTTTAAAAGTACCAAAAATGAACAATAAACATGAAAAAAATCAATTTTTTTCCTCATCACTTAGTCGGTCTTTTCGGCCCTAACAGAGTGCTAGCTAGCCCGTCATGACCAAACATTTTTCTAAGTGTCTCATTCAAATATTTGTTTGCAAATTTCCAAAAAAGCCAGGGTGTTTAAAAGCAGAGCCCTAACTAGGGCGGTGCCGTCGGTGCCTCCGCACAGAGCGCAGGTCACGAGTGGGCGCAAAAGAGAACAAAGTAACACCTTTTTACCTAACGCTTTAAAGAAAAAAGCTTGTCCCGGTTGGCCCCCTATCAATTAATTATTTGCTCGTGGGAACCTTGTAAAGCCCTCGACAGGTAAAACTAAATACAGCTGTGAGTGAAAAATGAAGTTGGCAGCGAGTTGAATGTAATTCGATTTCGGTGAAGTCGAAGATGGTATGGTGATATTCTTCCTACTTCAGAAGGTACGTATGATAATAAAATGTCTACGTCATTTAAAATTCACGCGTATATGATCAGATATGATTTTTTTTTAATTCAAAATTTTATGTGGGACAAATTAGTTATAAGAAATGGATCGCCAAAGAAAAATGTATTGCAGTAGGAGTAAAAAATACAGGGTATGGCAGAAAACTCTTCATGAAATTACGTCATGTTCGCCAGTGATAATTTGTTCGACTCTTCAGCAGGTTAGTAATAAATATATTTAAATGATTTAATTATGCAACGTAAATTTTTAATCGTTCATATAATCAATATTATTATCGTTCATACAAAAAGTGTATTATTCTAAATACACCAGACTTTGCTTTGGAACAAATTTTGAGCTTAGGATAAGAAGAGTGTTGTATATAACTTAAATCATATAACTAAATTATAAAAAAGTATAACTTTTGAACATAATAAGTCTAAATGGACTTATGTAGTTAACATACATAAAGTATAAAAATACTTTTACATTAAATTTAAATTCTTGTAAAATTTCATGTATCGAAATGTATATGATCAGTATTCTATTCTTTTGGACCCCTTTTTTTGACCACGAATTTTCATCTCTCTCCAGCATAAGGATTTATATCTTTATTGAAATTAAAAAAAATTCAATACATTTGCGTAATTGTACGTTTTCGAGATTGATTTTCACTCATATTGTTCTGTGAAAAATAATTCTTTCAATTTTATTCTAGAGAAAAACACTTTTTTTTAAATTTTGATTTTTCTGTTAGATATAATTTGAATATGTCAAGTATTTAATGGTAATTTGATATATTGTTGGGCACAATATTATTAGATTCTGCTAATTTCATGCTCTTGGAGATCCTTCAAATGTTAGAAGAAAAGTTAGTTTTTTGTTTCATTTGAGGTTACGTTTCATAAATTCAATCATCCTTAACACAGGTTCTAAACCTGGGGCTTGTGTGACCTGAATTTTCACTAAGTTGGAGTATCAGCGAGATACTAATTTAATATTTACTCCGTGGTTCTTCTTCACGTCTAGAAAACCTATGGTGTGAGAAATACCCAGGAAATTTTAATGTTCTCCCCAAACTGGACCCAATTTGTATAATTGGTCTCGAGTTATGGGATAGTGTATATTAAAAGCAAGTGAGAGATATAATTTTTGGCAAGCCTCAATATTGCTAGAAAAAAAACTCTAAATTGCGACAGTACTAATTAACAAGCATTAGAAATGTCAAAATCTTCATAGAATTTAACTTGAGGAATATAAGATATAAGAAAATTTGCGTAAAATCGGTAATCGTGAATCTCAACTCAACATCGGAAAAGACTATTATATTCGACAAGGTTACCAGTTTATTCTTAAATGTATACCTTGATAGGTTTTCACAAATATAATGTCCGGTTAAGAAAATGATTACAAACTTAAGCGCTAACTTATCTATTTACATTTTGAGCAGTTTTACTATACAGTAAAAAAAATGTTCAAAATGATGCAGGAATCAATATAATTTTGATTGCATCGAAAATGATACCAAAATCAAGAGCATTTTGATCGGCCGCAGTGAATGATCCACTTTTGAGATTACAATGATCTGATTCGGGATCATGTATCACATCAAACCAAGATGGCCGCCGTTCTTGGAGTACTCACGCTCATATGCGACCTTTTTATGGTTTCTGATCGTGCAGTGTGCTTGAAAAGTTAAAATATTAACAAAACCTGATATTAGAATATATCATCTATTCAGTGTAGTTATCACTTTCATGCGGTTAGATACAACTTTTAGGTTATGTCGTTATGATATCGGCGCCAAAAATTGGCGGCCATTTTGTTCAGTCTGACAAATGACACTAAAACCAGATCAGAATGATCCGAATAGACAGGTCAATATGATCTCGACAGTCAAATGATCGTTGGAGCAAAATGCTCTGCAACAAAAATGATCCTTTTTTTTACTGCGTAATCATTCATGGAACATCTCTCGCCCTCTGACAATTCATTGCTCTCTATAAAGATTGCTTTAATTAGTGATTCAAAATCTCTTAACTACTGGCAAAGCTCGGAGCTCGATTCTCCCTTTAAAATTTTTCAGACTTTTTTCTCAAGTCACACTCTCTGACCTCTTCTACGTAAACATTTAGCCCTTCCAACGTTGTGCGATTTAACCTTCCTCTGATCGCGTTGCAACAAAATCAGTTGAAATATAAGATTCCTTATTTTAGTTGAGAACTCTTTGAACAAAGGCAGAGACCTTTTTGATTAACTTTAATTAATAGAAAATCGGGTTTGCCTTTCATTATTCCTGACAAAAAAAAACTTGATTTTAATTTACGAACTTTTTAGACTATTTCATGTATCTTTAAAAAGCTTTTCGGTGTCTAGGGACAACTTTCAGAGTTGGAAACGGCAGGGCGTGCTCTTGAGTTCCTACAAGGACAATTTTTGAGAGTTGGAAAAGGCGGGGGTGATTCTTGGGCACTTCGGGATAATTTTTTTTAAATTTGGAAATGACGAGGATCATTCTTGGGTGTTTAGGGACAATTTTTGAAAGTTGCAAACAGCGGAGGTTTGCTCTTGGGTGCATAGGGACAATTTTTGGATTTTTTATAATTATGTTTCTCTAAGATTTCCAATTTGCCTTTGAACTCAGTGCTCCCAACGCGGGCACTTTGCACTACTGCGCATGCGATGCATAAGACGCTTCATTGGCTGCCGTTCGCGCGCTTATTTAGAATGTTAAAAAATACAATTTTTTAATTTATTATTAATAAATTTAAAATAATTATATTTTAACATGTTAAGGTGGTATGTAATGTAATCTTTTTTTAGTTTTCAAATTTTTTTACTGATTTATGCTTTTGAAATTGTATATATAAATTAAAGTGGATATGCAAATTTATTAACAATTTTATTCATAATAAATAAAAGAAATTGTATTTTTTTAACATTTCAAGTAAGCATGTGCACGGCAGCCAATCAAGCGCCTTATGCATCGCATGCGCAGTAGCCCAGGGTGCCCGCATTGGGAGCACTTTTTGAACTACTCATAAATCATCAGAAAGATAAAATCAGCTCTGTAACATTGAGTTTAATAAATTTTAGGTTGAAGATGGTTTGAGGCTCACCGTGCTTCGACATATAGATTATACAAATTTGTTCGGCCTTTGTAATAGATTCGAACTCACATTTTAAAGCGGTTAACGATAAATTCTGACGATAAAATAGAAAATGTACGCTCGGCTTCGTACAGCATGTGCCTACGTCCTACAACCGTTTTCTTTCAAACCTCCTCTAGATCTCTTTATTTTTATTTTCTTCGTTTTCTGTTTGGGCATCCTGCGCACTCCGCGCAAACAAGAAGGACTTGCATTGTTACCCGGTGAGAATGCTGTCTCGAGTGAAAATCGATATCCAAGAGAGCAAAAAGCATATAAAATGGGAGATGACTATATCGTTAGCAGTTCACAGTAAAAAAATAATGTTCGAACGGATATCAAAAATCAATATCAATTTTATATGCAACGGAAATGATAGCGAAACCAAGATCATTTTGATTCGGGATCATGTATCAAGTGAAGCCAAGATAAACGACTTTCTTGAAGGACTTTAGGTGAAACGGTAGGTTTGGCTGAGCACATAAATGACTGCAGCGACATTTATAAAAAAATCAGAAATACAGTCTAGTGCCCCCTGGCAAATATAAGTATTATCTGTTTAACTGCATTTATTTAACTACTATTAAATGTTGATTCTAAGAAAATAATAATTTTACAGCTGTTATATAAAAGCAGATTTCAATTTGATTGATACTTCGCTTAGCATTATTATCAAATTAGATTTCTTATTTACTAGATGTTGGTTTAAGACTTACATAAAGTCAATATTATATGAGGAAGGCGATTTATCAAGCTCAGAGCAGAGGAATAGGGACAATGGATATAATACCAATCCGATTTGGCTTTCCGTCCTCCCGGGTTTTTTAAAAAAGATTTGATTGGCTAATCAAGTTCGAGCGATTCCCACCATGGTGCGCTCTGGACAATCATAGGCATCGTAGAGAATCTATGTAAGAACAACGGAACCTGAAACTTCAGTTTCAGGTCAGCCCTGACCCAAGCTCCGACCCAAGTCGATCACCCCAGGCGTAGAGCTTCACAAAGTCATCATGTAAAAACAATGTATTCATAATAATGGGATGGATTGTGGAACTTCGGCTGGGTCAAGAAATAAAGAAGTGGAATTTCAATTTGAGACCAACGAGAAAAGCACTATTTTCATATTAACATTAAAAAAACTTGTTTAAATCGATAAATGTTGAGACCTCCCTACGCTAAAAATATATAAGAAAAATAGGGTTTCCTCAATTTTCTCTAAAAGTATTTATTTGATCGAAAAATGTGAGAAAAAATGTTTCTAGGTCTCGGTAAAATAAATCTTTTATTCACTCATATTTGCATACGACCAGTCGTTTCGGAGAAAAATCGAAATAACGATTTCAAAAAGTGAAAAATGCAAGATTGAACTAATTTCTGCTACTCCAGCAGTAGGTAATTTGTTTCTGATTTTGTGAATACATTGTTTTTACATTATTTACGTACCAAAATAATAAAAAATTGACGAAGCCGTTTTCAATGTGTGTCATTTTGTATATTTATGTAATCAAAAATTCAATTTTTTTCTATGTGAATAGTGGAAAGGCAAAAAAAGGTAACTGACAATTTTACGGAAATAGGGTTCTTTGCTAGAAATGTTTCAAAAATTCAAATACACATCGTGTTAGGAGGATTTGCTTGAAATAGTGTTTTTTATGGTAGCAATACCTTAAAATTACATTTTCATATCCATTAAAAATAAAGACTTTTGAGATCGAACTTTTTTTTATTTTATTCGCGAAAGGCATATATTTCAATATCTTCATGGTTCAATACCAAAGAATGTAAATTTTCTTATTTATCACTACCTAAAAGCGAAATATCGTATGTCATACTGTAACACCGTCTCACTGAAAATTAATTTTCTCGGAACTGAATAATTTTTTTCGACACAACTTTTTTTCTTCGTGTTAAACAACTCCACATCTCTGGGACGTGTAATAAAATAAAAATTATCATTTTTATTCACGATTTTAAGACGCTTTTCAGATCCCACGAAATTCTAACATCAAAACTAAAACTTAATTTTCTCGTAATTGGAAACTTCTTTTCAATCAAACTTTTTTGGTGTCGATTAAGTAATACGTCAGCTCGAAAGAATTTTTTTTTTAAATTACGAGTTCGCGTTTATACAATGTTTTTTCGCTCTCCTGCACAATTGTGATTTTTTCAGTTATCACCTTTTGCCTTTCCGCCCTTCACATAACTTTCAGCGGTGTATTCCGCTCCATCTGGCAAAGTAGGAGACTGGATAGGCAAGGGCGGGGCACAGAAAGCAACCTTTGGGGCGCCAAGACTGATAATTAAAAAAATTGGATATTGGTATTTTGGCAACACGTGAAAAGATAACTGCAATATATTTATAATAACACATATTCTGGCTTTTCATTTATGTAACGATGATTTGTAAAATTTGTGCCTTCCAGTAGTTTGGACGTATTTCAACAAATTTAAAGGAATTTTAAAGTACTTTAAATGATTATATGGTATTTAGAACAAATACAAAATTTCCAAACGATTCCAAAGGATTACGAGAGTTTTCACATATTTCAAGTCGTTTTAAAAGATCTCAAGAGTTTGAAGAAATGACCTAATACAATTCTTTCTATGGATTTTACAAGATTTTTTAAGGAACTTCAAGGAGTTTATTATTATTGCAAATGGGCAGGGTTTTCTAAATCCCATAGCACTGAGGTTATCCAATGTAACCTACTATACTGTACCCTTGAATCTAGTCCTCTTTGATGGGGCCGGTTTCCGCCATATAAGCATTTATTTCCACATAGGGGATGCCTAAAAAGTCATCTGTTTCACAAAAATTATTTCCAAAATGCTTCACTCTGAGACTTGAAGTACACCACAGTCGTAGAGGATAGGACGTGCTGTTTCCTTACGGAAGCCGCACTTTCGACATCGAGGGTCGCTGTCGATTTTCATATTAGTCAGGTGCTTCTTTAAACGGCAGCAGCCCGTGAAAATTTCAACGACTATTTTTACCTGTTTCATTTCTATGTTCAGGAGCTTTATAGACTTTCCTAAACGTGGTTCTTTGACACATTTTGTGTTCCTCCAAGAGCCACTTTTCAACGGCATATTTAGACAAAGCATACGAAGCTCCGCGGTATGGTTCAGGTCAGTCTAGGGCTTCTGTAGTCCCACTTTTTGCAAGCATGTCTGCTTTCTCGTTACCTTCAATGTCCTCATTACAAGGAACCCAGATCAAGTTGACCCAGTTTTAACCGAAAACTTCATAAAGTTCTTGCAGGCAACTCCAACCAAGTCTGGATGTAAACTCTTCCGATTGGAGAGCTCTTGAAGCAGTTTGACTATCGAAGCATATGTAACCCACGTTTACGAATCTCCTCTAGGCAGGCCTTAAGGGGGAGTGTGGTCCAGCACAGAAAAAGCTGGGGTTTCTATTGGAACCAATTTTTGGTTCCAAAGGAGCTGCAACAAAAAGGAACCTTTCTTGCTGAAAAGGAACACAAAATGATAATGGTTTCTAAATGAACCCAAAGTATGGGCTGAAACGGTTCCAAAGGAGCCCTTTTTTCACTTGAGCCTTGAGTCACTACGGAGATTTTACAAGTTTATGGTGTACATATTACTTTGTAATTCGTATTAAATAATATTGCGCATGTACCAAAAAAGCACGGTGTAATTTAAAATTATATGATATACAATTGCAATAATACGTTAATATTACATTTTTGAAAGAAGTTAGGTATTTTTATTATTCAATTTAACGTGCTTTAAAAAACCCGAGGAAGTTTGGTTGAGAATTGAAATTGAACATACCTGGATGTTTTTATAAGGGTTTCGTCGTACTGAAAATTAGTCCTGGTTGTCCGGGTATCAAAAATACATTTTTCCGGAGGAAATTTCGGTATGTATTGAAATCTAAGATACCCGGATGATTTTATAAGGATCTCGTCATACTAAAAATTAATACGGATATCCTAGGTTTTAAAAATACATCTTCCCCGAGGAAGTTTCATTAAGAATGGAAATCTAAGATACCTGGAATTGTTCATAATGGTTTTGTCGTACTACAAATTAATCCTGCTTGTCCAGGTATGGAAAGTACATCTTCCCCGTGGAAGTTTGGTTAAGACTTGGAACTTAACATACTCCGATGATTTTAAAAAGGTCTCGTCCTACTAAAAATTAATCCTATTATTCTAAGTATTAAAAATACATCTTTCCCGATGAAGTTTTCTGAAGAACTTAGATTACCCAAATTTAAGACAACCAGATTATTTTTCATAGGTTTCGTGGGACACATAATTTATTTCGGTAGAGCAGGTATGAAAGATACATATTCTCCGAGAAAGTTTGGTTTATTGGATTTGTTCCGTAGAGTTCCATGAAAGTCGAAAAGGAGGGGCTTCTGAGTCTTGTAAATTATATTTGGTTAGTAGATTTCCATTAAAGTCAGTAAGATGTAGATTTTTGAGTAACAGAATACGAATTGAAGGTTAAAATTCAAAAACTTGACACAAATTCTGAAAATTTTAATTACAGATCTGGACCCTTCAGGATTCCAAGGGGTCCAGCCCAGTCCCGTAAGAAACCCTTTAAACTCCGATCCAACCTAAAAGGTTCCGACCTCTGTTTGTAAGAACATCTTTTTTGAAATTGACTACTTTCGAATGTTTCAAAGCATAGCCCGCCATGAACCACTGCTGCTATATCATACTTTCAATTGTTTGTTTTCTCCATGTTTTTGTTCTTTCCTATTTGACATTTTGTTCAACGTTGGAATAACCACAAAAGATTCCGAAAAACTTTTGCTAGCTCTTCTGGATCTTATCCCAGATTATCATTTCGACATTTAATTTTCTAAATTCACAATGGTTGAAGTACGGAACAAACATCCACGCTGTCCCAAAAGACCAGTTCCGATAAGATTTGTGGAAATTGAGGACGAAGTCGATCACTATAAAGCTGTAGATAGATGCTATAAAAGTAAAAGCATCGATATCATAAAAACCAGAAAGGCGTTGACTCCAATGGAAGAGGTTTCTGGTTCGTAGTGAAATAGTACTATTTGCTTACAATAATATACTTGATATTTTTTCAAAATATCCTGGGCTCGATTAAAGGTGTTTCGTTTTGCAGCGAGAATCTTATTAAAATTTTTGTACGGACGTTTCTTTTTCTTCTGAAACAGAATATAAAAATACTTTTTACAAATACGATAGGTATATGATCTGCGAGTTCAACAAGCATCCTACTTACTATTGTCGGGTGTCAGGACGGCTCTATTTTGATGAACCAGATTCTATTCGTGAAACAGAAATTCCTCACACGTGCGTGGCAAACATTCCCATGGATAAATTAAATACTGCTTGCTTTGAAGCAGAGAAATCAACAGTTGGAGATCCGTTAGACCTGTTTAAATTGGTTTTGGAAAGGTTTGGAAATTTATATAAGATATTTATGGTTGATTATGAACCAATCTATTTAGATTATTACATTTTACAAAATATAATACTTTTGTTACAAAATTTAATACTTTCATCGCAAAATATAATACTTTTATCGCAAAATATAATACTCTAAATATTGCGCAACAGATAATTCACTTCATGTACGCCCTTATGAGCCGAAAAACAAAAAAGGCGTACCAGGCTGTTTTTCGGACACAGAAAAAAATGAGGGTTCAGTAAAGTTGCGGCTCAAGTAAAAGTTGGTATCATTTAGAACATAGGCTGCCTAATTGAGAATAAGGCTATGGGAGCCGTATTTCGAACACCTGCAATATAATTCCCATACTGCTGACCACACGACGCTGAAAAGGACGCCAACCATCGCATCTTAAAATCCATCATCATCCTCGACATCGCAACTCGCACCACCTTTCTACCACCTGAAAAGTGAGTGATTTATTCTTATCTCGAAGCAAGGTACAAAAAACCCTGGAAAATTCATGAAAAATTTCACACCGCGCGTCGAATCACACAAATTCGTCTCACACGGACGCCACAGGGTCTACACAACTGCCTACCATAAATCGATGGCTAATCATCCGTAAGAAGCACCACATTAAAACCTTCTAGTAAAATGCAAAGATGACAGGGAGTCACATTTTGAAGAAGACGCTTCCAGCATAAAATTTTTCGGAGTCGGCAGCCGCCATCATTATGACGTCATAATTACGCCAACCAACAATGCCGAATTCTATCAAGCAGCACGTCTCAATCAGTCAACAGGCCGCAAGCATGGAACATTCCATCAACCTTCGAACATCTCGCCTAATATATACAAGTGTTTGGAATATTTTTTCCTCATTTACCATCAATTGAAATAACTGACTTTTCCTATATATATATATATATATACACACCTCTTACTTGCGCCGTCACTTTAGCTGAGCGTTAGCCAATATCAGAATTCCTTTTCAAACCACAGTGATTCACATTTCTTTTTTGAAATTATAATTATCTAAATTTAAATCCTAAGATTGTCTCTAAACAATTATTAAAACTTTTACTAATTGTGCAACAGCTTTAAAATAATCTTGAAATATTCATGACGTTCCTTGTGAACAATGTTGCAATATAACTTTATAAATTATATTATAACAATAACCATGTCATGTTCGAAAGCAATCTCTTCTAATTCTATATTTAATAATTTTATATTTTATCGACAGTCCCTCTCGTGTTTATGATCGCGACCGGGTTTTCACATTCATTTAAATAAATTGAAATTATAATGGCTTCCAGTGAGGAAGAACTAGCCGCCCCGGATGCAAAAGGCTGTTCTTCTGGGATCACTTCATCTGGTCCGACAACACTGTTCCTCATAACATTCTACAAAGACCTTCTAGGACAGAAGGAGTAGAAGCGGATGACCTACACGTTCCAGTTGCGTCGGAATTGGTTGCTTTAAGGAACCATGATTGTAGCTTCCGGAGCCTACAACTTCCCATAATGTAAATAATATTAATAATGCAAAACAAATCCATTTTGGTCCGAAATGCTGTGGAATGCGCTTTATTACACAAGATTCGTTTCGTTTCAATCATTTTGAATGCCCAAACATATATATAATTAATAATGCCGTCAAGAGTCTCCATTTCTTTCCCTTTTGTTCCCTTGGCATATTGAGCCCTTATTATTTTAAAAGAAAAATCCAAGAATCTATTCAGAAATCGCCTCCCAGACGATTGAAATGATGATGAGGGTTTTTATTAAATTTTTGTGCGCTGAAAATGAATCTGGTCTGAAAAGTTGTCTTTCACGTAAGGATTTTGTTGAAGTCTTGATTTTGTCCATTTTCATAAGCTCATAAAAAGTGAACTTGATGTTCTAAATACTTTCGTTAGTAGAGCGTAAAATAATTAAAGCTTATACTTTGTTCTTTAGCTTTAAAAAATGACCATTTAACTATCTCACTTATTTACATTAAAATAATTATTTGTGTTTAGAGATACTTGTGGGGTGAATGGTAAATAAGTATTATGAATTCATGCAGATTTTTAATTTTTTCTTTTATTGATCCTATTAAGAAAAAAGTTTGAGGATAAATGGAACGTATTCAGGAAGTTACCCCCAAACAGCTTAAAACGCTCTTCTATAAAATACGTTTATGTATACATATTTTAAGGAGTAGTTTTCACGGGTTAAGTAAATAGGGTAAAAACACCAGTAGTGCTGAGCCATTTAAGGCTATAGGGTCATATTGTATTCTAAAAAGTAAAACTTCAAAATCGTGGAAGTGAGCCACACAATTTTCACTATTAAGGCTCTTAAAAGGACTCGGTTTTCGCGACATACATAATACGTCTTCAAGGATGCATTGTTTGATGTAATATTTTAACCATATAATCCAAAGGCGATTATACAGACAGGAATAGAGAGCTTTATTCGGAAAATGTTCTTGTTGTTGGTTTTTGTTGTAATTGAAAATTGATTTTTTTTGTTGCCTCTGTAAAATACAACACACTGGCTATTGTGTATGCTGGACTGCAGTCACACCCGGTCTAGTTTCAATTCGCATAGGAACCTGCAAGTAACGTGTGTTCGCCGCTTAGAGAGGAATATATGTTATATAATATGACAATATAATATAATACATACAATAATAACAATAAATATTAATAATTTTTCGATAATATATTATAAACTATACCAGGTGACTGCAGCCCAGCATACACAATAGCCACCCAGGAAAAAAGAATCGAATGAATGGAAATTATTTTAATCGGAGAATTTAAGAATGCCGATTGACACGAATTTTATTCATTTCAATCGGCGACCAAACAGGCACCACCAATTCAGGAAAATCTCGTTGAATTACTTTCTACTTTTTTAATCAGAAGGACATTTATTGTCTATAAATTGTCTGAAATATGAGAAACTCGGCCGGTAAAAGTCGTTCCGATTCAAGAAAAAAAAAAATAATTAAACGAAATTTGCCTGAATCGGGGGTGGCTATATGGTGACCGATTAAAATAATTAAATTTACCAGACCGATTAAAAATTGCACAAACCGATAGACTGCAATTCTGGTAAATCAGCATTTTTACATTCGCCGATTTAAACCATTTTCATTCAATTGATTCTTTTTTCCTGGGCAGGATGTTGCATTTTACAGACGCAAAAAAATTTTTTTCCGAAAAAAGCTATTTGTTCCGACCGGTATAATTGCCTTTAGATTATGTGGTTAAAATATCACATTAAACCATGCATCCTTGTACCTTGTAGGCGTATAATGTATGTGGCGAAAACCCAACCACAATTTTGTATAATACATTTAATTATAAGTGTTAAGAAGTTTCATGCAAGAGACAAGTCTTACATTAATTTTTTAATTTAATATTCTCAGACGAGGATTAGAGAGGGAGACCCACTACTGAAGAGTAACAGAATTAATAAATGAAAAAAAAGTCAAGATGTGCATGTATTTTCGATACTTCTATAGCATTCACCCCTTAAATCTCTCTATAAACAAACCACCCCTCTAATGTAAATAAGTGAGATGATTAAATTGAAAAATTCCTAATTTTTAAAGGGCAAATTTACCATGGCGCTGTACCGCCCCGGCCCATGGTACTGACTCAGTACTGGTGAAACCCCTAATGATAACCGTGCCCAAAGTTCCGGATAGAATCCGGATTGACACGGGACTATATCTGAGCCTATCCGGGGTGAACTACGGATTTTATCCCCGGGTTGTATCCGGGTCTATCTGGGACTTTTACGGGACGCTAGGACATATATTTATCCGGGTCTTATCCGGTCCAATCCGGGATATATTCGGCATACAATTTCGTATCCGGGTCTATCCGGAACCTATACGAGGGCTTGGAAATTCTACCGCGACTTATCCGATCCTGTCCGGGATCTATTCGGCATACAATTTCGTATCCGGATTTATCCGGGACCTATATAGTACGGCGTGCTTGAGAATTCTATCCGGGTCTTATCCGGTTCTAGCCGGGATCTAATCGGCATATAATTTCGTATCCGGTCCTATCCGGGACCTATACAGGGCGCTTGGAAAGATTTATCCGGGTCCTAGCCGGGATCTATTCGGTACAGCAGGTCGAAACAGATGATGTAATATAATGATAAATTTGCAAAAAAATTGTTTTATATATTTGACTGTGAGTGATGGACAACTGTGCATGAGCTCATCTGTGCACGTCGGTGGCCACTGGTACAACTGTGCACGTTGTTGGCCACAGGCACAACTGTACACCGGGACATCTGTGCACGTCTCAAATTTGGTAACAGGCCCTACATTATACCCGGTTAGCAACTTCATCTTTTTTTGCAGGGACTTCGCAGAGTGGCAATGAATTCAAAGATTTGATAATGGACATAGTTTTACAGATGAACACTCTATTTCTTCTATCACAAAGAAACAGTTTCTTGAGGTTTTAACGTTTTGTGATCCAGTAGCTTGTCAAGGTAGTAATATGTAGGTTCTTAACAAAAACAGGCCCTTCTAATGTTCTCATGCAAGCTGCGACAAGGACTTACCGATGATTTCTGACGTCGCGCGAACAGCTTCTATGTACCGTGAATGTTGGTCTAAAAGGTTCCCTTTGGCGCAGTGCAAACGGACATCTGTCTACTTTTCGGGATTTTGTCACAAGGCTTTTTTGTTCGCGGGGCCATGATCCAGAAAATGTCAAAGTTACAAAGTGCTTAGTGTTTCCAGTGAGCGTAGCGTCAATAGCCTCTATGTGGGGTGGATGCTACTCCAAAGGGTTCCTTTGGCGCGGTGTAGATAAATCTCTTTATTCTTCGGGGTTTTGTCACGAGGATTTTTTGTTCGTGGGGTCATGATCTACAAAATGTTACAGTTATAAGGTGCTAAGTGTTTCCAGTGAGCGTAGCTCCAGTAGCCTCAACGTGGCGTGCATGCTACTCCAAAGCGTCCCTTTGGCGCGGTGCAGACGAAAATCTGTCCATTCTTCGGGGTTTTATTAGAAGGATTTTTTTTGTTCGCGGGGCCATGACCTACAAAATGTCACAGTTGCAGAGTGCTAAGTGTTTTCAGTGAACTTCGCACCAATAGCTTCTATGTAGCGTGAATGCTGGTCTGAAAGGGTACTTTTGGCGCGGATGAAAATCTGTCCATTTTTCGGTGTTTCGTCATTATGACTTTTTCTTCGGGGGTCATGTTCTACAAAATATCAAAAAATTATTAAAATCCACCGAGACCTTTTTGCAATTATGATTTTATTTTGATTTTCATGATTAAATTTGGAGAAACCAGAGGTTCTGATAGTAAGATAATGTTGTTTCGTTCAAAATCCTGCGGGATTTTGCAGATTGTGTGCTTCTAGACAGCTTTTAATGCAAATATAGAATTCCATTTTTTATTATTTGTCGTTTATGTTTGACCGTGTTAAACACACAGGAAAATGGCACTTAAATGGATTGCACTTTGATTTTTCTGTTCTCACTGTGATATTAAAGATGGGATGAAAAATTAGGTGTTAAGGAGAATTAACATTTTTAATCCCTGTTCAATGCAAGCCTTCTCATTACAGAGTACTTGGACTTAGAAAATTTATTAATATTCCATTACTGTAAAACGTGATCAGGAAAGGATAAGAGAGAAGTTATGAGACGAAGAGTAAAATGACAAAGCAATAAAGTTTAGTCTGAAAACAACACCCGGAAGAAGATCATTGGACTAGCTTAGCGTTATTACTCACTGGAAACACTAAGCACTTTGTAACTTTGACATTTTCTGGACCATGGCCCCGCGAACAAAAAATCCTTGTGACAAAACCCCAAAAAGTAGACAGATTTCCGTTTGCACTGCGCCAAAGGGAACCTTTTAGACCAACATTCACGGTGCATAGAAGCTGTTCGCGCGACGCAAGAATTAGTTAGCGGACTAGCTTATAGAGCCTAGAGGAACTTATCAGAGGGTTCAGAGAGAAAATGTGCTAAGGTTCAGACAGAGTGAGGACAAAGGGTGAAAAAGTCAGGGAGGCAGTGAAAACAGTGAGAGAGAAGTGGACGGAATGGGATAATCCTTTGAAAGGCCAAGAAAGAGGAAGTGCGGAAGCAACTGGATAGTATAGAGTGCAAACAAATAGAGAGTGAGAAACAGAGGAAGAGTGAAATGAGCCTGCTTGAGGAAAGGGTCAGAAAATGAAAGTGCGGGAGTGAAAAAACGAGGATGAGGAGGAAGTACGAGACGTAGCGAAGGGGGTCAATAATAGAGTGCGGGAAGAAAATGAAATAATTTACATAACGCTGAATGAAATAGAAGTAAAACTGAAAGGGCAAGAGAAAGATAAAAGAGGCTGATAAACGAAATTGGGGCACAAGTTGAAGTGGCGGCGGTAAAGGTGTTGCAAGGGGTAAGAAAGACGTAAAAACGAGTTTGCTTATTGTTTATTGAAAAATAATTTTTACAGACAAACCTGTGGTCTAAAGGCAGATTTAAAAAATTCAAAATTGCCGATCCAATGTGTGTGTTCAAATGATGAAAAAAGTGTATAAATGTTAGTCAAAATGACTACACCTCATGAAAGTTTACGTACGGGGTTTTTATGGGTGTTTGATTACAAATATTCAGTCAGATTTCCAAAATTCAAAATGGCCGATCCAATATGGCCGACGAAATAATTAAAAATTTATAACTTGTCAAAATAAGTAACTCGGGATTGTCTGGAGCTCTGATTTCGAAAGTTAGGATAGATTTTTATAATTTTAAAAGGTCCATCCAATATGGCAGACGAAAAACATGGAAAATTGATCAACTCTTTCAAAAGTAGTACCTCGGAATAGTTTGGAGCTCTGATTCCGAATCTGAGGCCATATTTTTACAGTTCAATATGGCCGATAAAATATAAAAAATTTATAAATGTTTGCAAAAATGAGATCCTGGAATTTTTTGTGTTGCTGATTACGAACCTTAAGTCATATTAAATAAATAATATTCATTAAGGCCTATTCTGCTTCTTTTGGTGTTAAAAAATTTTTTTAATAAAAATTTGCCGACATGTTTCAACCTGTCATTTCAGGTCCTTTTCGAAGCTTATTCTATTATATAGAAAGAAAAGAGAAACCGCTGAAGACTATGTTGAGTTTTTTTTTAAACATCTTTGACATTTTTTTGTATCTTGTATATTTGTTAAAAGTTTAAAATTGTAAACAAAATTAAAAAAAAAGTTTGATAACGTATCATTTACGGTATAACCTTAAAAAATCTCATAGGAAAATTTCCTTGAGATTATGCAATTATTAAAAGTACCCTGGAGCATAAAGCCAGGCATCAGATCTGGTTTTTCGATGATCTTCTGAAAACACCGTGCCAACGCAGGATACACACTAGTCAGGTACTTTTACCAGAAGTTGTACACCATATCCGGACCTGGAGCTTTCCAGTTGCTTGTTCTTTTAAAAACCGTTGAAACATCTAAAGCTCCATTTCAGGGTTATTGTTAGCTCTGGACTTTTCTAGTTGGAACCACGCAGAGTTTGAATTGCTTCTGTTCGTTTTCTAATAGTTAGTCATGTCTTCCAATTGAGACACGTTGGTATCTTGCTGGTTGCTCTATTTTACACTCCGTTCACGGTAGAACCTTCTTTCAACTGACTGAAAGGTTCGATTTTGTTGCCTTCTTGCACGATTTTTCTTGTACCGACGCAGTCTAGCAGTAGGAACATCAAGTCTCTGCCGTTGGGCGTCTATAATCTCATCCAATATTGCTGGTATTAATGTCTCGATGTAACGAGGGTGGATAATTTTGGTAATTTGGTGTATCAGCTTTCACGTTCGTTCCGCAACACTGCTCCGATCCAGGTTGATCAATCTCTCTAGCGATCATCCCAAGTGAAGAGCCTCATAAAATCATCATGTGAGGTTCACCACTCGAGCCCATTAGTATCCAAGGTCTTTTGTCAGGCGTCATTCACTTCACTGACACTCTTTTCATAAACTATTTGTCGCTACACTTTTCTGCCCTGGCATACCACTCTAGCTTAATAATTATTAATTATTTAAACAATTTTCATAAACAAATTCAGAACTTGGCCATTTTCAACGAATAGACTTTTGGCTATTTTTCAACGAATAGGCTCAATTTTTTACAGAATTAACTAAAAATATCTTTCCGATGACTTTTTTGTACGATACTTTGCGAATTTCCAAGAATTATTAATTACTCAAACAATTTTCATAAACAAATTAAGAGCTTGGCCTTTTTTAAACGAATAGGAACAATTAGTTCAGGGTGTCAAAAAAGAATGTATTTCCAATAACTCTTTTCTACGATACTTTGCAACTATACAATGATTATTTATTATTTCATCAATTTTCATAAACATATTCAGAGTTTGCCTATTTTTCAAGGAATAGGCACAATTTGTTCGCGGATTGAACTAAGAATGTCTTTCCGATGATTCTTTTTCTATGTTGCTTTATAAATTTACAATAATTATTTATAATTTAAACAATTTTCATTAAAAAATCAGAGTTTGGCTATTTTTCAAGGAATAGACACAATTTGTTAACGGAGTAAACTAAGATTGTCTTTCCGATGACTCTTTTCTATGTTGTTTGGTAAATTTACAAGAATTAATAATTATCCTAACAACTTTCACGAAGAAATTCAGAATTTGCCTATAAAATTAAAATAAAATTTTGGTTATTTTTCAACGAATAGGCTCAATTTGTTTACGGAATCCATGAAGAATGTCTTTCCTATAACTTTTTCCTATGATACTTTGCAAATTTACAAAAATGATTAATTATTTAAACAATGTTTATAAACATATCCAGAGCTTGGATATTCTTCAAAGGAATAGGCTCCATTTGTTTACCGAAGCAACAATGTATGTGTTTCTAATTACACTTTTTTATGATACTTTGCACGTTTACAATAATTATTAATTATTTAAACAGTTGTCATAAACAAATTCAGAGTTTGGCTATTTTTCAACGAATAGGGACAATTTTTTTACAGAATTAACTGACAATATCTTTCGAGGGACTTTTTTCTATTATGCTTTGCAAATTTCCAGGATTGATTAACTATTTAAACAATTGTCATGCGAAAATTAATAGTTTAGCCATTTTTCAAATAATAGGCTCAATTTGTTTACGGAATCATAAAAGAATGTATTTCTAATCACTTTTTCCTACGATACTTTGCAAATTTACAATAATGATTAATTATTCAGACAATTTTCATAAATAAATTCAGAATTATAATATTATTTTCGCCGGTTTCGCCGGCCTACGTTGTGATTTCGTCGTGTCCTGTAACCACCCATCTCCTGGTTGTGAGACGTGACCATGAGTGTAATTTACCGCGGTCCTACTGGGAGCCGGTGTCATTTTTAGATGGCAGTTGCTCCCAGTGGGACCCTGCGGTGGTTGTTTAACCTTATTTTTTAAATATATATACCGTCGGCAAGAACCCACAACGTGTGCTCGAACTATGCCCTCACGAGGTGTGACCTTCACGACATGGGATGCACCTTTCACACATATGAGGACGCATCTGCGTCCTCGCTTGCGTGCAAGCCATGCGAAAAAATCCGCACGCGTGCGATGCACGTGCGTCGCACGATGCGCGCATATTGCTATCTGGGTAAAAACTTTGAAAACACATTAGTTTGAACACGAGAGACTAAGGAAACGGCGTCACTGCACTGAATTAAAACATTTTTAACACTGGAAAATTTAGAAAACAATATAGATGCGTGTCACAAGTCTTGCAAATCTTGTTCCTTTATTAACGAATTAGGAAATTTTGAGCTCGTTTTCGGTCGAAAATGTTGGAATAAGCACTGATTGATAAATGACGCCTGTGTCCTTAATCTCTTGGAGGTATCGAATTTGGTGTTCAAAATCAGAACGAAAACCACTCAAGCCACTCTCCAACATGTTTTCCACATTGTATTCACTCTCGCCATAAGTTTGAAGTATCAACAAGTGGTTTAAATTAATTAAAAATGTTGTCTAAACGCGGTTACGCTCGAATGCGTGGAGAAGAATGCAGCTGACAAACTCCGAGCATTGCCGCACGTCAGTGAGGTTAAAAATCTATCTCGAAAATCGTTCTATGTGCCTAGTGTACATTACAGGGGTACAAAAGTGATTCATATTGGATTATTTCGTTATAAACCCTAGCTTAAAGGTATGTAAAACATAGAAATCGAACATTAGCTATGGTATGTTCGATTCTTAGAAAAATGTAAACAAAGCGTCAAAATGACAAATATTTCACCTAATTCATAGTGTAGACTATTTGTTAAGTTAATTTGTTTATAAAAATTATGTTAACAATATCATTTTTTTTTGCTTTGGAATATCCCCGCGATTGAAGTCTGGCAATGCTGATCATAAAAAAAAAAATTTCACGAAGATGAACACAAAAAACTAAAAAATCTCCTTTTTCTTCACACTTTGCATTTAAATAAAAGTTTAAACAAAATACAATTAAAAAATCAAGCCACATAAATGTCTTCAAAATTTAATGCTGAATTTTTCTTAAAAAAAAAATCCAAAATTGGTTAAAAATTGCCAGCTGCAAGTTATTTTGAACGTCGTTTTTTTATTTCATCCCACTGTGGTGTGAACCCTGCGAACTAAAGGTTGCACTTTCGTTCAAAATGTTCTGCATACTGTTGCAGAGCCGAGTTTTTAAATAAAGTTGACACTGTTATTGTCCAGTTCGTATCACTCATTTTTTCACAAATTCACGACACGACGCACGATGAGCAACTTTTCGACGCGCAAACTGGCCACCGGCCCACAGTGGGGAAAAATTACATTTTTTGGTTCAAAATACGATTCCGACTGAACCTGTTCACCGATTAGGATGTTTTTTTCTTTTTAAAAAGCTGATGAGATTTCTAATAGAGTTGTCGAGCCTGATTTTCGAATTAGGCTTTGAATTTTTTTATAAATAAACAAATATGATGAAAAAAATGTACATTTTTTCTATTTGACGTTCCCGGTGTTCGTCAATAACACGAAAATTGTTGAAATCACCTAAGTTTCATAGAGTAACATTAGTTAAACATGTTTCAATATTATATAATAAACAAAAAAAAATTTTATAAACAAATAATTTGTTGAAAGAATGTTTTCTACGATTTTCCATAATTTTACGTTTTTTAAAGTTATATTGCAAGAAATTTTAATAAAAACAATATGATGATGAAGAAATTTCTTCTCGAGATTATTATTGTTAATATTATAAACAAATTTGATAAACAAAGGCATTAATCAGGAATTTTTCGACAGAAAAATTCGTTTTTTTTTATGTCAATGGTTTTAATTAGGAACTTCATGATAATTTTAGCAAAATCCATAATTTGTTGATTAATCCTATGATTTTTTTAAACAAAATTATTAAACAAATGCATTATTCGGGCATTTGTCGGCAGAAAAATTCGTTTTTTTCGATGCCAGTCCTTTCAGTTGGGACTTCATGACAACTTAAGCAACATTCATAATTCTTTGAATAATTTTATGATTTTTTTAAACAAATATAATAAACAAATGCATTATTGGGGTATCTGTCGTCGGAAAAATCCTTTTTTTTCGATGTCAGACTTTTTAATTCGGATCTTCATAAAAAATGCAGCAACATTCATGATTAGTTGATAAATTTAATGATTTTTTAAATCAAATTTAACAAACAGATGCATTAGTTGGGCATCTTTCGATGGAAAAATTGTTTTTTTTTTTCATGCCAGTATTTTTAATTGAAAACTTCATGAAAAACTTTCTGATAAACTTAAACTGAAAGGACTGCGATTAAAAAAAAAAAACTTTTTTGTCGGCAAATACCCAAATAGTGCATATTATGGAAAATCTTAGAAAACATTCTCTTAACAAATAATTTTTTTATAACAAAATTTGTTGTTTATTATATAATATTGGAACATCTTCAACTAATGTTACTCTATGAAACTTAGGCGATTTCAACAATTTTCCTGTTATTGACGAACACCGGGAACGTTAAATGAAAAAAGTGGCAATTTTTTTCGTCATATTCGTTTATTTAGAAAAAAATGGAAAGCCTAATTCAAAAATCAGGCTCGACAACTCTCTTAGAAATCTTATCAGCTTTTTAAAAAGAAAAAAAACATCCAAATCGGTCCACAGGTTCAGTCGGAATCTTATTTTGAACCAAAAAATGTACTTTTTCCCCACTGTGCGCCGTGGGCTGACCTCTCTCTTTCGGTATCTTTTGTGTAGCTGGTGTAATTAATGGAAGTATTTGGTTAAATCAACCAAATTAGTTTGTTACTTTAACCAAATCATTTTCTAATAAATAATATATTCCGCTCAACACATATATTTGGTTGAATCAACGAAACATGCTCAAATAAATAGTTATTTTGAATTAACCAAATTAATTCGTTGTATTTTTTAAAAATAACCAAAGTTTTATTTGCGCTGACCAAATTTTTTAGTTTCAACAAACAAAGTAGGTTGAACAAACTGCTTTGTTGAATCAAATCAATCTTTTCTTTTGGTGTAAAACACCTTCACAACTCTAAGCCTTAATACTGACTGTTTGCTTTACTCGAGAAGTTTCGTACAAACTAAACACGTCACACTCAACAGATCGCGATGCTTCTTATCGGCGTAACTTCCGTCCGTAGTTTTTTACGGCATAAAGCCAGCAATAGTTACTACGGAAGCAGCCTCTTCTGTTTGGCTCTCTGTCAGCAAAAATGGTTGCATTCGTTAACATGAATGAAGAATATTACACTCAAAAAAAAGTTCTAGTTAAAGTTACTAGACGCGTCTGGTTAAAAAATTTCTAGTTAGTTCAATCCGAAATTATGGTTAATATGACTAGAAATTTCTAGTTAATTAACTCTGGTCGATTTTTCTAGTTAAAACTATTCTGGTTAATATTTCTGGTAAGAAGTGTCGCGATCTTGTGTCAGTTTCCAGTAATAAGTCCTTTGTCTCATCTCGTGTTGATGGATGGTTCAAGTGACGCTTTGTCGTGAATGTCCAATTCTCGAACAATCGCGATTTGTTCATTGTATTTTCAGTTATATAAAAGTATAAATAATTATATTGAGCCATGAAATTAATTGTGTTATAAAAAAAACGCGTTATCTGTCTAAACACCAGTGGTAGAGGGATACTTCCAAACATAGTCCATATTTTTTTGGTGTCTTTAAAATATATTCTCGAAAATATTAACATTGTACACAATTAATAAACAAAGTGAATGTTCGAGAATTTTGCCATGGCCTCCATCCGAGAGAGGCCTATTTTGGGTGGCACTGCGTGATACTGGTGACGTAACCGCATAATTCGTTGCGTTGGGGAGTTAGCTCAATGCAACGTGGCTGACTGCAAGAGCCGTAGCTCTCGGGCGATTATTATTTTTATTATTTTTGTTCTAATTTTTTATTAATTATTGTTTATTTTCGTTTATATGTGATTGGATTTTTAGTTTCGATTGAATCGAACGATGATTCCTGTTAATGCAACACCAAGATTATTGCCTCCCACGAATTGAAACGCGATACGAACGGCAAGCCACCCATTAGAACAAAAAAAGGCTGCTCAAACATTTATATTTAATGAACTAATGGGCAAACCGAGAAACAAGATATATTTTTCTACGATTTTATTGAGTCTTAGGGAGATTTAAATACAATATTGCTCTATCAACAATTTAATAATTACGTGTTTCTTGGAAGTTTATTTACTGCTGACGGAAAGATTGACGAAGAGATAGCCAGGCGCATAACTCAGGGTAGGAAGGTTATCGGCAGTGTAGGAGCCATTACCAGAAGTCGAAATGTAACAAATAAAAATAAAATTGCAATATATATCTCTATACTTGCACCCACTGTGCAGTACGGTGCAGAGACATGGACCTACAAAGAAAAGGATAAGAGTATAGTTAACGCAGTTGGCATGCAATTCCTGGGGAAGATGTGCGGTAAAACGCTAATGGACTTACGCGAGGATAAAAAGACGTTTGACTCCTTGGTGCACACGATACTTTATGTAACAAAGGTATGATTTACAAGTTTATCACGTCTGACATTTGAGGTTAGATTGACGCGTTTCATAATCGTACATGGACGACATCGAATGCGCATACGCGGAGAACTATTATGATTATCAGATGATCATAATTGTACTCCGCACCTCGCCGCACACGCGCATTTACTGTCTAGTCCTCCTGTTCTATAAAAATGAATACTTTCAGAAATAAAAAGACGCTAATAAAACGCGTACCTAAATCATATCTGCGTTACATAAAATATTTTTAATTAATTCTCGCAATAAATTCAAAAATCAAATCATGAGTTAACCCCTCAGAGTTTGCCCTTAATTTTGTGGTTTTGAGCGCTTTTCTTAAGCCTTTTTTTTTGTTCTGATTTAAAGAGGGTGACTTGCCGCCCGGTCGTATCGCGTTTTAATTCGTGAGTAGCCATAACCTTGGTCTTGAATTAACAGGACTCTTCATTCGATTCGATAGAGCTTGAAAATCCAATCATATAATAATAAATAATTAATGAAAAATAAGAGCCAAAATTAAAAAAAGCAATAAGAACCTATATTTCATGCTATCGTAAGAAAATGTTCTCTCCCCTCTTTTTTTGGCTCTAACAATTGGCTCTAACAATACCTCAAAGTATTTTTTAAAAACTTTCGTTTAAAGAGAAATTTAATAGTTTATATCATACTTTTAGGAGTCGAAAGATCTTTTGATGACTTACAAAGTAAAGTGAGAAGTAAAAAACAGAGGACTTACCTGGAGGCATCAGTTTTCGCAACGGTCTTAAATTCACCAAATGATTTTGAAGGGTGGGTTATGTTGACATAAACACATGATGTGAAATATGCTACGTTTTTCATCAAGTAAGAGGTGAGAAGTAAAAAATGGGAAGTAAGAAGTAAGAAGTGAGGAAGGAGAAGTGAGAAAAGTTTACAGAATTGAACCCTTGGCAATTGGAAAATCCACCTTTGATGAGAATGTCACTTACGTAAGGCTTTCCTTAGTATGGCAGTTATGATGTGCATAAAAAAAGCGGAATTAAATTTTTCTCTCACGCTAGTTTATAATTTGTAACCTTATATATAAAATGTTTGAAGTGAAAATAAATATAGGACATATTGAACATTGAATGTTACGAATTTAAAAAATTAGAACGTGTATGATACTGTAATATTTCACCCTTTTCTTTCAAAAGCAATGATAAGGCTTTTATATCTGTTTTGACAATAGTATACATATATATGTATGTATCATAAGTGCGAGACAAATTAAGAATCCAAGGATCAGAAGATTGATGACCTAAAGCAAGTGCCGGGCAAATATTGGTCCTCCGGTTCTCCGCGAAACGTTTGCTCGTAACTGGCACAGTACGTGAAAAGAATTTACGAGTGACGTTTATCTAGCTTGACAATGTTTTGATACTTACAAAAAAGATAAGGCATTTATAGTAGTATGATGAAAAGTTATAACGTGCTTTTATCATTCTCATTTCATCTTTACTGTTTCAATTCAAATCAAAATTTATAGAGTGAAGATATCATACTAAGATAGACAATTATTCGGTGAAAGCACTATAAAAAGAATTTATTCTTCAATAAACAACAATAATTTCAAAAAATATCTTAAAAGGAAGAAAAAAATTATTACTACGCTAAAATGCTACGCTAAAATTCAAACTAAAATTCAACTTAAAATTTTTTTTATTACTACATATATTAAAAAATGAGAATGTGAACAAATCTTTTTATCACAACGTGTATTTGATTTTTAAAGAATTTTTTATACAATAAAACAATTTTTGAAAAAAATGTTCATTATCTAGTTTTGTACTACCATCCTTCATATATCATTATACTGAAAAAAAGGATTACTTGTACCAAGCGAATTTTACTTGGCTGAAGTAAGTGCAAGTTCTGATTATTTTCAAAGAAATATTTATTTGAGGCAAATAAATATATGCAATTTGAATGAAGAAAAGAATTTCTTTCAGCCATACAAATGTTAATATGATTAGGTTAACATTGTTTGATTAAAAAATACGACCTATTGGTCGGAGGGAAATATTTCTTTGAATCAAAGAAATATTAACTGAAGATAAAAATATACATTTTAAACCAAATAAATGACTCATTATTCCAATTGAATGTGCCATGAATGGGAATGAATATTTCTTTGAAATGAGGAGATGTGAATTGATGGAAAGAAATATATTTTAAAAATAGGCTACCCAGATATATGTATTTGTCAACTTGCTCCAATCTCTCACCATTTAGGACAATGTTGCACATTGTTTTTCTCACTTTTCCCCTCAATGCTTTAAAAATAATTAAATTTTAATACTAAATGCAAATTCGTATTACTTTATCAATAATTTATATCAATTTAAAGCCTTTTAAAAGTGATATGAGTTCACACTGAACGAAGAATGCATCTTTCTATGACGTATTTTATTTTGCTACATTGATAGGTACTAACTGCATATGTCAAAATCACAGATAATACCTACTTCTGGATTAGCCCATTCCTCTTAAAACAAATGTAAAGTTTTGTTAAACCCATATAAGACGTTTCGTAATTTTCCGCTGCGTGTGAAATTCGAATGAAAGAATATCGTTCTATTTACTTATTTCATAAATTTGCTATAAAAACTGTAAAAGGTCCGACTCCCAGGGGCAAATTAAGGGGGAAAACCAAAGTCTTGTTTCCCTGATTTTCAGCGTTTTTCAGACATGAGGAGAGGATGGCTAAAAGCCTCTGTAACACGGTGATGTACGCGCTTTTGGTGGCAGCCGATTTCTGCTTTTCCCACGAAGTAGGAAGGCTGACAGGCCGACGCCTATAAATCGTTCCTCATGTTTTCTAAATTAGTGAACGGGCGCGCTTTGTTAGGGTGAAACGTGATAATTAATTCTGGCAGGGCTGGCTGCTGCTGTCTCGCTGGAAGGTGGGATGAGGGTGGACAGGTTTGTGAACGTGATTGTACCTCCTACACGTAAATGTAGCTGCCTGAATTGGTGTTAGTGTGCACTGTGCACCCCATGTCCCCCATATACTGTATATAGTATATATAGTAACTGTACCGCCACCAGTTGCTACTTCGTCCCTGAAACGAAGGGTAGACGTGCACCCTGATTGAAAAACGACTTCCTAGTGACGAACGACTTTCCTTCGACCTCCACTCGATCCTCTCAGCTGCGTTATAAATTGAACGCAAAATCATTATTCCGCCCAATCCGTCTGGAAGAAAATTGAGAGAAATAATTATTGTCTTATGATCATGAGTCTTTGTCAAAAAGCAATTTTTGAAATTATATATGGACATGATTGATGGAACCATGTGTCACGTTTATGAAACTTTTTATTTACAACGCGTTTCCCAGGAGTCCCGAGTGAAATTTTATTCTATTGATAAATTGGTACCTATGTATATTTTATTTGGTTTGTAAATGAGAAGGCGGTAAAAAATATACGGGAGGCTGTTGGTAATTTGTGACGTCACAGAATACCATTAGCTCCTAATATTAAGTAGCATTTTTTAAAATAAAAATTCACGATTTACGTAAAAACATAACAAATATATTGAAAGAGAAAATTGAACATTTCGAGACTAGCCTTGATTTCAACTTACTCCCGAATATTTTTGAAACTTTATTGGCTTGAACTGCTCCGTAAGTCAAATATAAAATGTGCACAAAAGAATTGTCACCTATAATAGAAATTACATCAAATTTTACGAAGTGTCTTGTCCCGAAATTCGGGATGACTAGTCCCATATTTTTCATATCCCCTTTTCCAACTCCACCAATTTTTTGGGACGACTAATAGACATAGCCAAAATTTTAGGGAAATGCGTTTTCAAAAATACAATTCAAAAAATTGTTTACACACAATATTACAATATCGAAATATTTTTTAATCCCTACAGAGACCTGAAAATCAGTTCAAGAATATTAACAACCATCCGTTTTTCAGATATAATTTATAAAAATTACTAATGGGCACACAGTAGGAGGAAATTCACTTTTTTCCTTCAAATTTTTTTCACTTGACAATTTTGCACGCTTTAATTACTGGTTTTTTTCATCAAAACTGTTTAAATTTTTTCGTACGAATGACTGATATTCACAAAAATATTTCAAAAGTTAACGAAAACCATCGGTATGAACAATAATTGTGGCAAAATAATTATATTTGTGGTTTTGGCCCTTTTTAATTTCCTTTAATTTTCGAAATCGCTAATATTCCTAAAAATAATACATATTTGATCATATTTATCAAACTATAACAATATAAATGTTTTTCAACAATCAAGATAAACAAATTCTATATTTGGCAGTTTATCATAGGAGACAATTGTTCGAATGAATCTAAGCATACAGTGTTATTCATTCTCAAGCTATTTTCACTTGAAATCCGACCTTTTTCTGCGTAAAACTGTCAAAAATTTTAACTTGTTGATCCTAATTGTTTATAAACATTCAAATTGTTATATTTCACTAAATATTATTGAAGATATAATATTTTTAGGCTCATATGTAGCTATTCCGATGATTAAAGGAAAGTAAAATTTGAAGAAAAAAAACCCACAAATTTGAATATTTTGTCACAATAATTGTTTATAACAATGACTATGGTTGATTTTCAAAATAGATTTGTGACTAAGAGTCATTCGTGCATTAATTTGAAAAAATTTCAATGCAAAAAATCTGTTTTCTTTCACGCGAAAGGGCAAACATTTCTAATTTGTCTATAAACATTTTAATTGATATATTTTACCAAATATTTTTCGCGCTCTGTATGAGACTACTCCCTATACTTATACACAGCACATAGTCTCATACACGGCGCGCCGTCAGCAGAGACTCATATTGAATAGAGGCGTCAAAATATGCAAAAACCTCAAATTTAAATATTTAGCCACAAAAACTGTTTATAATAATCGTTATTATTAACTTTTTGATTATTTTGTTATAAAATTAAATTATCAGATTAATACGAAGCAGTTTTAGCAAAAAGCAATTGTTTCTAACCTATTATTATTATTATTATATCATTAAGCCGTTTCCCTTTCGGGGTAGGCGTGAATTGGTCGGTTGGATAGTAGTAATGTGTGGATGGCTATATAGGTAAAGGGTAGATAGGTATATAGGTGTAAGGTATAATCTTGTTGTAACTTCAGTCTCACCAAAACTTCTGTCACTGGGAGGGACCGAGTCTGTGACTTTAGGATAGGTCTAAAAGCATTTGACAATTTGAAAATATCGTATTGGAAAATCATGCAAATAGGGCTTGAAGAAATATAAAACTTCTTAGATGGCGCCCAGCATAGTCAATGAAGCACTCCTAGACTCCATCTACGAAATATCACAGACAAATTTGTAAGCCGTTCAACACTCCAATATTAAATTCTCGAAGGCAGTGAAGCAAGGGTTCATAGACTATCAAGCTAGCCGTTTATGCTAATAAAAAAATTCTTTTTCAAATTTATATTATTATTATCTTTAACTCGTGTATTTATTTGAACATAATATAACACACACAATTATACTACTTATATTAATCGCATGCTTTTTAACGCTCTGAAAAATAGAACGCACGCTGCGGGGATTAGAACTACCTATAATAACTCTAGACTCTAGCCTAACGCAACTCGTTCCTAACCGCTCAAGCCACTCGGCTAATCATTTGGGTTCAAAATACGTTAAAAAATCTTGGCGTTGTGGTACAGCTGAAAACTGCATGGCCGCTTAAAAATAATCTGGGTGAGAGCTGCGAATTAGACAATTTGCCGCTAGACCGACTTTGCATAACAAATTAAACACATTGTTTGAGAAATTTTTGTTTAAATGATTTGAAAATATAATTTTTTAAGAAAAATTATTTTTTGACCAAGGGATGATTTTACGTGAAGAATTTTTTTTTATTTATTTAAACTAAAATTGTTCAAAAGAGGTTTTCAAATTTGTGAGATATAACATAAAAACTAATTGCACTATTCGATTTTATGGAAAAAAATATAAAATCCATGCAATAGAAATTTTGTGTCAGACAATTTCATATGTAGTATAAATAAATAATCACATTGTACTACGGCACATGATAAAATTTTGGTTTAAAAATTAAATTGTGTTATTTTCATTTTTTAAATAAAAGAATTTGATTCTAGATTGAAGAAAGTAATAACAAACCAACAAAGAATGAAACTATAAACAATTTATTTTTGTGAAACTGATGTATTTACCAAATTATATCAACAAATTATTAATAAACAAAAATTTAAACTTTGAAAAAATTTACTTGCGTTGACACTCTTGAAATATAACAGAATTATTGAGATAGATTAGAAAATACTTTTTATAGATTGTTATTGAAAACATGGTCATTTTAAATGAAATTTTTGATGAGAAATAGCAATTTAAACAACAATCCACGACAAATATTTTATATTCTATATCAGAATAATAAATTTTGTCAAATAAATCAGGACATTATTTTCGTAAGATCTCGGGGACCTCTCAGTGCTTCAAGATTTATTAATGTTGACTTGATTAACTTCTAAACAAATTTTTATTTATTTATTAAAATTATAAATGTGAAGATGGCTTTTATTTAAATTTTGTGAAATGAAACGAAACATATTTTATTCTATTATGAGACACATTCTTATGTTTTATTTCAATATTTTTATAAATACTTTATATGCAGAAATACGAACTTAAAAATAAAATCAATTACATCCAGTTTTTTGCAATGTAATAATAGCCATTTTCTAATTTATTTCTATTAGAAATAAGTGTATTATAAGTAGTTTGGCGAAGATTGAGAAAGACGTAGGAATACTTAATACCACTACAAATTGTGAAGCCTGTAAATGTTCGTTTAAGAAATAATCGTGCACTTCTGTTGAAGGAATTTGATATTTAGCAGAATGAGGTAGCAAGTGAATAAAATTTTTCACCTCATCTAAATCTTGGAGACTTAAATCGTTTAAGCAACCAGTTGTAAAAATAAATGATCGATTTTAAATTCAAAGGAAGACATACCTTTTTTATCATAAATAATAATTAATTTTAAATCATTCTTAATATCTTGATGCGTTTAACAATTACTCTTTGTTGTAAACAATTAATTCGCACATTTAATCATTTTAAATAAGATAGCCAATGGTAACCAATCTAGTTGCCGACTTGACGCATGCACAGTGCGAAAAGATCCGAGTTTTGGGAGCACTGAGTTTTCGGTCAGTGTATACTACATTCATACCATTGTGAATTTGTCACTGGGCGCGCCTCTGCAAATTTTCACAAACAGTCATGGAGTGTTTCCCTGACTGCTATTCGAGTTCTTCGTTCCTGAATCACGAACTTATTCAATTCAAGTCTTCGAAAATATAAAGAGTTTTTTTATAACCATTTCATGACTGTATACATTTTTTTTGTAATATTTCTGATAAAAATTACAAGACTGTTGTTCCTTGACTGTGCTTGAAAACTTGCATGACTTTTTTTTAATTTTTCCATGAAATTTTATAACCCCTTTATAGAAAGTATACGCCATTTAGAAAATTTTAAATAATTATATTTGTACTCTACAATACTTTTTTTGCATCTAAAAGAAAGTTGCGTTCCTTGGTTTATAGAAGAATTCGACAAAAACTGAGAAAGTTATATGAATTTATCATTTTTTCACATTTTTCCCCATGTTAATTATATGGAAAACTTCAAGAAGTGTGTAGGGGATAGTGGGGTATGATGTCAGGCTGTAAATGAAATCTCCTTTAAATTATAATTGAAATGTGATTTTGATGTCTGTATTTTTTCGTGAGAAGCTCATACTATTAGGTTACATTTGTCCAGGAGCACATTTAGCACGGGACCAGCGAGGCCATGGCCCCAGGGCCCCCACAAATGTAATTAGTCGGTAAATCAAAATCGCTGCGACATGCACACACTTCTGCATCGGCTCCTACTTCGATGGCCTTTTTTTTAGAAGCCAGCAAGGAATTACAAAAGGCCCCCACATTTTTACCGGCCATAGGGCTCTCACAACCCTAAACGCTGCCCTGCATATGTCATTACTTAAATCCGTTTTTTAACAACGTCATTATTTGATATTTTATTAATTCGTTTGTCTCGCATTTCGATCAGCGTACCCCATACCATGGGGCATGGTGTCCGTCATATTACTGCCGGTTTATACTTTAATATTGTGAATAATTCTATAAGTTTTTTATTTCGTCTCCGCTAATATAGAATGTTAAAGTATACATTTTTTTGTGATATTTAACTTACAAATTATGAAAATTATTAGATGAAAATTTCGATGTTAATTCAGTTTCTGAATTAGCATGAGCCATGACTAAATAACGGATTTTTTAAGGGTTTCACTACTCGGTTTTTGAGTGTACACCATATTACATAACATTACCAGATTTCAAAAGATTTCAAAATATTCCAAAGATTTAAAAATATTTTAAAGGATTTTGAACATTTTACAAAGATTTCACGGATTTCAAAGTTTAAAAAAAGGCGTGTACACCAGATTTCAACTATTTCACAACAATTTCACAAAGCTCTTAAAACGTGCAAAAGATTTAAACGATTTCAAAGATTTGGAAAAGGCGTTTACACCAAATTTCAAAGATTTCACAAAGATTTCGAACAATTCCAAAGATTTTAAAACTTTCAAAAGATTTCAAAGAGTTCAGAGATAAACCAAATATCTAAGATTTCAAAAGATTTTACACACATTAAAAATATTTCAATGTTTTCAAATGAATACAAAATCAGAGAGAAAGTGAGAGTAACTACTTCCGTAGGAAATACAACTATCAGTTTAGTGGCGCCTCTGCGACCCATTTTGGGTAACTTCTTCCAGACTCACACCACCTCACGCTGACGCATACGCGACACACACAGGCGCAACTCGTTGAGCGACATGTCGATTGTCGAAACTCGAAAGGGAACGGTCCGACGTATGTGGCCTCTAGAGATAATATCGGCTTTCGGTGTGCTATATTTTTATTTTTATAAAATAGTGTAATCGCGTTTTAAGAGGGTGTAGTTAAATTTAATCTCACAGTGATAATACAATTGCAGAAGATGAAAGTGCAAATTGTGGCAAAATCATCTGAAAATGCTTGCGCAATTTTGACAATTTGCAGGATATGTTGATATTTTCTTCTCGATCTTCCGATATTTTCTCTGCAAAATCTTTATGTTTTACAGGTTTTCAAATACGTATAAAATTTTTATAATTTTTGTTGCTAAGATGATAATTCTTCTTTTACAGGATTTTAAGTTCAAAGGGCCCACTTTCTATTGGACTATCGCCGAAAATTCTGGGAAATTTTTTACAAAATATTACAAATCAAATCTCTTTTGATTTTTAAAATGAAAAATTATCCGACGGTGATGCAATGGAGTCAAACATGCTAATAAAATATAACTTTTGTTTGAGTTATAATTTTTTTAAATGAGCAAAAATGACGTTTTTGAAAATTCAGGTAATTTTTATTAAAAGAAGGTTTGTATTGTTTTATATGCATGTCAAGCTAGGGGCTGTGCATAAATTACGCAAACTTTCATTCTGAAATTTTGAACCACGTACCCTCCTTTGTTAGGGTGCATAAGTTTTAACCTTCCCCGCCCCATTTTACATCATTTTTGCCGACTTTTATAGACGAGTTTTGCACAAATTACATACATTTTCAACCGAATAGTTGAACTTAAAAACTAAAAATGACCAAACAGTTGAATTTTCTACCAAATTGTACAATTTTCAAGCCAAAAAGACGAATTTTCAACATAAAAATATGAAATTTTAAGTGAGAAAGAACGAATTTTCAACAAAGCAGTTAAATTTTCATCTAATTACATAAATTTGTAACCATATAGTTGAATTTTCAACCAAAAAGATTATTTTTCTGTAAAAAGACAAGTCTGTTACTGTAAAAAGACAAATGTTCCAAAAATTACAGAAATTCGTAACCAAAAAGTTGAACTTTCAACCAAATTGTTAAATATTCAGGTGAAAAATTAATTTTTAACCAAATAAAAACGAATTTTCAACAAGTTGGTTGAATTTTTAACCTAGAAAAATTAATTTTCAATGAAAAATATAATAGTTAATATTTCAACTAAAAAATACTTTTATTTAAAATCAAAAGCAGTTAAATTTGCAACCGAGAAGATTAATTTTCTAACAAAAAAGACGAATTCTTAACATAATACGTCAATTTTCAACCAAATAGGTGAAGTTTCAACTAAAAAAGATACATTATCTAGCAAAATGGATCAGTTAAATTTCCAGTTAAATAAAATTATTTATCGTCCAAAAAGATTAATTTTCAACGAAAAATGTAGCTAATAGTTGATATTTCAACCAAAAAGATTTCAATTTTTTATTTATAACAGTTGACTTGAATAAAAAGAGACAAATTTTTAACAAACTAGTTTAATCCTCAACTAAAACAGATTAGTTTTCAACAAAAATGTTGCATTTTTAACGACAAAGATTAAATTTATGCCAAAAAAGATGAATTATCAACACATTACGTACATTTTTAACCAAGTATTTAAATTTTGAAAGAAGAGGATTAACGTCCCCAAAAAGAAACGAATTTTTAACCACATAATTGAATCTTTAACTAAAAAAAAAATCCATTTTCTACGTACACTTCTATAGCTAAATTTTCAACCAACGAATTTTCAATAAAATAGTTAACTTTTCGACCAAAGAAATTAATTTTTAACCAAAGTGGTGAATCATCAAATCAAAACATTATTTTTTAACAAAGTAGTTCATCTTTCGACACTCCAGCGAAGTAAAATATAGTTGAACACTCTGTATACGGAAAACTTTGTTAGTGACTTCTTCTTCGGGACAGCCGATTTATCCACAAAGACAATTTTGAAACCAATATTCAGAGCTATTACCACGTAATTTTGATCAGAAACAAAAAATTTCATTTTCAAACAATATCACTTTTAATTAGAATCAGATTAGAATAATTAAAATAAATCCGAGAATAAATAATCTAATGAATTTTAATAAATTATTTCTCGGAGATTTAATTGCATCTATGAACATAGAAACATGTTCATTCCGGAACACTGCTCCGACCCAGGCTGCTGATCAATCTCTCTAGCGATCACCCCACGTGGAGAGTCTCACAAAATTGTTATGTGTTGAGTTTTCAGGTCATGAAGACTAATGTTTGAAAACAAAGTTGAATTTATAACAAAAAAATATGAATTTTCTACCCAATAATTGAATTTTCAATTTCAGATCAATTTTCTAGCAAAAAATGAAGTCGCTACATTTTTCGTTGAAAAAAATATTTGAAAAAAAAAACATATTTTCGACAAAATTTGTTTAATTTTTAACAAGAGAAATCAGCTTTTAATGAAAAAATGCATCTTCAAACAAAAACAAAACAAAAAAATTTCACCAATTAGGTGAATTTTCAACAAAAAAGATGATTTTTTTCAAAAAAAAAATACCAGTTTTGAGCTGAAAACATACATTTCAAACAATGAATAGAATAGTTTAATTTTCAGTTAGAGAAGTAAGTTTTTCAACAAATAAAATAAATTTTTAACTAAACGAATGAATCTTCAACCAGAAAGATGTAATGGCTATAAAAAAAACTTGACGAAAAATGTAATATATTACAATTTTTAGTTAAAAAATTAATTCCTTTTTAAAATTAATTTTTGATTTAAAAAATAATTTTCAACTAAAGAAATGAAAATTTCAACCAAAAATTTAATTTTATGCCAAAAAATAATAATTTTTAAGAAAATACATGAATTTTACATCAAAACTAAATGGATGCATTTTCAACTAAAACCCATAAATATAAAACAAAGTATAGAATAGTTTAATTTTTAGTTACAGAAATAAGTTTTTGAGCAAATAAAATGAATTTTCAATAACCAAATGAATTTCTTAGCAAAAAGATTAAATTTGTATGAAAAAGAATCTCGATAAGAAATTGAGTTAAATCTTTATTTTGGAAAAATAATTTTTAATAAGAAAAGAATATTTTTTAACCAAAGAAATTAAATAAAATACATGGATTTTAACTACAAAGATTAATTTTCTACCGAAAAAAAACAAACTTTCAAAAAAATAGAAAAATGTATAGCTAAAAAACATAAACTTTCAACAAAAAATAGATTAGTTAAAATTTCAGCTAGAGAAATAAGTTTTTAAGAAAATGACTTAAATGTTCGTAGAAGTATTAAAATATTCAAGGAAACAAATTAATTCTCTACCGAAAAGATAAAATGCCTATACAAAAATTTCAAAACAAAATCTAGTTGACTTTTTGATTAAACAAAAATGATTTTCAATAAAAAAACTCATTTTCCACCAAAAGAAAGAATTGTAAGTAAGTGGACAATTTTTTTATTCTTATTGAATTCACTGGAATTTTCTCGCTATAATAAGGAAACTTCTGTAAATCATGTACAACGTTCTCAAATAATATAAGATTTTCTGTAAAATCTATCACACAATGTTGTAAAATGAACCGAGTTCTTTTTCTAAAAAAAGGGTAATTAGTGCGCGCATATCACGCACAATGTTCTAGTATTTTTAAATAGTAGACCATGCAAAAGTTTAAAATATCGAAAATCAAATAATTTAAAGTTTTAAGGTTACAAAACTTCAAACAAAAAATTATTCAATGTTTTTATTTACTTCCTACGAATTTAAAAGCCCGCTTATTAATAAAATGTTACAATAACAAATTTCGATGAAACGGGGACCAGATATTTTTTTGGTACGGCCCTGACGTACTCGTACGTAAACTTTTTGCAGAGATTTATTTCTCGATATTCTAACTGTTAGGTTAGCCGTGCGGTTTAGTTGTCAGCGATAGAACGCGTTGAACGTAGCTCAGGTGGTTCCAAACCCGTCACAGCGTTTTCGATTTTTAATAGCGTTAATATCGTTAAAAGCGTGAGACTATATATCGTATGTAATGTATTATAATTTAATATAATTGTTTAAGTTAAATTGTGTATATGTACCAACAATATACTTATGAATTGTATGATATGTGTAAGTATGTGTGAAGTAGTGGATGATAATGACCTTCCACAGAATCTGTTTGCAGCAAGAATGTTTCTTTTTTTGCTGGCGCACGAAATTTTACATGACCGGGATGTGGAATTCACATATTCAGAGAGATAGACTTTGTTTTCTTCGATTGAAACTGTACCTAACAGTTCGAGTCATTTTACCTAACTGGTAGGTAATCGACATCTCATTTTACCCAGCTGTCAGGTAATCTTTATCATCTAGTTGTATTATATCGTACTGAATTGCGAATTAAATTATAATGAATTGATATTAATAATCCATATTTTCACATCAAATGTTACCCTATTTCATTTTACATGACTGGAAGTGAAAGTTTAATATAATGCCGTAATGTCCTCCGTTTACTGAACTAAGTTATGTAAAATTTAAGACACGAATATTCTCCGTGTACATGTTAGTATATTCGGCAGCTTTACAATTAGAAAAATGAATATATTCTGCTGAAATTTTGCGAAATGGCTCAAAACATATAAGGACACGTCTCTCTGGCCCATTTGAGTTTTTATTTTCGCTGAATAATGCAATTTTATTAATTCTCCTTTAACTAGGGTTCTAAAGCCCCGTTCTCAGTTACATTTGCAAATAAAAATTATTTAAATTAAGCTATTTAAACAAAATAAAATCTCAACTGTGCCAAACCGACATGCCCTTATATATTTCGAACCATTCTGCAAAATTTGAACACAATATTTACATTGTTCAAATTTAAAAAAATCTATACCTCCTCCCTAACACTACTACTTTCCGACCGAGTGAGTCACGCCTACTTCGAAAGGGAAATGGGCTAATGGTATAATAATAATAATAAGAATAATAATCAAGCCGCCAAATATAAACCATGCAATGGGTCATGTTGCAGACTTTCACATTCCTTTAACACGTGTAAATAAATAATTGGTAGGGATGTGGCGGCCCCATCGCCCGAGAGCTACGGCTCTTGCAGTCAGCGACGTTGCATTGGGCTAACTTCTCAACGCAACGAATTACGCGGTTACGTCACCAGTATCACGCAGTGCTACCCACAATAGGCCTCTCTCGGATGGAGGCCATGGTTCAGTTGGGAGTTTTAGATGACAGTTACTCCCAGTGGGACCCTGCGGTGGTTGTTAACCTTTAGTTTTTAATTATATATATATATACGGTGTCCCATTTTAATCTATGATTCCAAATATCTTCTAAAATACTTTATCTGTGAAAAAATGATTTGAACAAAGGTTGACCAGGACCGAGGAAGACAGAGGACTGTTTCATCAATTTTGACCTTGAGGTCAATTTTAAAGGTCATTTGAGGGCAAGATGACTTTTTTAAACGGAAAGCCCTATTTTTGACTCCGGATTTAAAAAGCGCAAAAAAATTTTACGTCAAAAATGTCTGATGAGAAATTTGCTTTTGTTACCTTAGATAGGTCAAATATCAAGATAAAGTGTTTAAAAAGCGGTCATATGCCCTTTTTTGAAATTAATTGATGTTCTGAGAATAGCAAACCTTTAAGATGCTTCTAACAAGTCGAGAGAATGTAAAAATGTGAACCACCTTGACCATCTTGACCTGCAGGTAAGAACGACGTGGATGTAGTAAGTTCTGTTTGCTTTGGGGTGCTTATTTACTGCCAATCCCCTTGCCTCTCACGTTAGGGGTGATTGTTTACCGTGATTCTCCTTGGTGATGTTAGATATGGTGAGCAAGCGGGACATTCGATTGGTCCTTCTCTTCCAATCCATCTCTCATTGAATTGTAACTTTTAAAAACTCACGTACGATGAGTGCAAAATGTGGCGGAGCACCATCTTGTTGAAAGCACATTCTTTGTTTCATTGCTAAGTTAACGTTCTCCAATAGTCCTGGTAAATGGTTCCTTAAAAACTCCAAGTATGTATGTCTGTCAACGTTTCCATAAAAAAAGTAGAGTCCATTTCAATAGCCATTTACAATCCATAACACTCCATCGATGTTGATGATCTATCGGTCTGTACCAGTGAGGATTTTCGTTCTACCAATAATGACAGTTATGTATGTTAAGCTATGCATCGCTGTAGAATTAACTTTCATCTGAGAAGAGTACATATCGAAGAAAACTATGATCATTCTCTACCATCTGCAAAGGCGATTCACAAAAATTAAAACGCGCTAAAATATGATGTTGCCTGAGGGCTTGCGTTAGAGTAATGTGGTAACCATGATAGTTCAGAGATCTTAAAATTCTTGATACTGTTGTACGTGGTATACCTATCTCTCTTTCAATTTGTCGAGTACTGATTCGTGGATCAATATGAACGGCTGCTACAACAGTTAGAGCTCGTGCATCATTTTCGTCGTACTCTGTATGTTGGCGTTCACGAAGAAGAATCCCATTACGAGCTTCTTCAGCCAAAGTTCTTATTGTTAGTCTGGAAGGATGTCTTCTATCTGGAAACGCTAAAACAGTTGAAATGCCAAAACAAATGAATGCTTACACCTACTATGAAGAAAGATGTGAAAATCAAGAAACGCATTCAATGTTTCAAAAACTATACCAAAACCTTTTCTAACATGTATTATGAAAAGAAAATGGATAATCAGAAAAAGATCGATTTATCGAAAGAGGATAACACTACATGCTACTAGTTTTCTCAACGGAATAAAAAAGCGGAGAATGAAGTAAACATCGTCACGAAAATAGTTGAAATCAAAAACCAAACGAATATTCAATGCTCACCTCAAATGTGAGAGGCAAGGGGACTCACGGTAAATAAGCACCCCAAAGGAAACAGAACCTACTACGTCCACGTCGCTGTTTCCGGGTGACGCTAAAAGTAAGGTTCTTAGAACTTTTTAAACAGTTGCCCTTCATTTGACTTCTCTTCAAAAGACTTTCTTCGACTTTTAACCTTTAAATGACCTTGACAATTTACCTGCAGGTCAAGATGGTCAAGGTGGTTCACACTTTTACATTCTATTGACTTATTAAAAGCATCTTAAAGGTTTGCTATTCTCAGAACATGAATTAATTTTAAAAAAGGGCATATGACCGGTATTTAAACACTTTACCTTCATATTTGATCTTTCGAAGGTCACAAAAGCCAATTTCTCATCAGACATTTTTGACATAAAATTTTCCGCTTTTTTCAAATCTGGAGTCAAAAATAGGGATTTCCATGTCAAAAAAACATCTTGACTCTTGAATGACCTTCAAGATTAACCTCAAGGTCAGTAGTAGGGCTATGATCGTACAAGGCTAAATTACGAGGATGTCGCCACCGTCTCGATGCCCCTGAACACCAACAGATTGCGCCACCGACAAAGGAAGGGTTCTGTTCCATGCTAAGTTACCGACATTTGGTAAGTGGTATTATCATCAATCGATAATGCAGTTTCCTAATGTGACCAACAGATGGCGCTACCGTCGCAAGCTACCGACAGTCAGAATATTATCAGTTGGATCCCTGCTAAGTTAGCATTATAAGGTTCGGTTTCGTGCTAAGTGACCATTGATCGCCAAAACCGTTTATTACAATCAGCCGGTAAAACAGAAAGGTCTGTAATTTTTTATATCATCATTTTACCATCGGTCATTAAGGTAGAGAATCATGTTACCATCAATCGGTAAAACAGGGAGGTCGGTAACTTTTTATATTATCATTTTTTTATATGTCGGGGAGGTAGGGAACAATGTTACCATCAGTCGGTAAAACAGGGAGGTCGATAACTTTTTATATTATCATTTTTCCATATGTCGGTAAGGTAGAGACCAATGTTACCATCAGTCGGTAAAACAGGGAGGTCGGCAACTTTTCATGCCATCATTTTACCATCGGTCGGTAAGGTAGAGAACAATGTTGCGATCAATCGGTAAAACAGGGAGGTCGGTCAAGTTCTACGTTATCATTTTTCTACATGTCGGTAAGGTAGGGAACAATGTTACCATCAGTCGGTAAAACAGGGAGGACGTTCACTTTGTATATTATCATTTTTCGATATGTCGGTAAGGTAGAGAGTCAAAAGTGACGGACACCAACAGATCTGACATCACTGACCAAGTAAGGGTTCTGTTCCATGATAAGTTATTAGCAGTCTGATATATATATATATATATATATATATTGGTTTGTCCAACGTTGCCAGTCCCACTATGTACAGCGTACGAAACCAGACCCGGCGTATATTGGTTACTTCTATGTTTGGCCAACTTTGTTAGGCCCAATATATAAAGCCGTCATACTGGGCCCATTTGTATATAAGTTATACATTTATCCGACGCTTTCAAGCCCGCGACGTTACCACATTTTGAACCAATTTTTTTCGCAAAGTTTTGCTACGAGCAAGCCTTGAAGGATGTTACAATGACACTAAATATTTTGATTGGAAATTTTTTATTTGTGTTGTCTAATTTTCGCCTCGTTGTTTGCATAATCAAACTTTTTTTTTGAAGAAGGAACTTGAAAAAGATAGTCAAATTTTTGTTTATGTCTTTATTGATAACATTAACATAAATTGGATTATTTAGAAAACATTTATCTTCAAATCTTTGTGTAATAACATTTTAATAGGGAAATTCCACAATTGACTTCGTTTCCGTTCTTTTAAGATCAATTTCTAGTCTATAAAAAAAAATTTTTGTTTATTTTCCAAAATAGCTGTACAAGATAAACCCTTATAGGATATATTCTCTGTCATATCAGCAATCAAAAAATTTATAAAAAGCTGCAATTTTTTAGAAAATCGAACCAGAATTATTTCAAACATTATAAAAGTTGTATGACTTCCCCATCTTCAAATCACTCAAAAATATAGATTTTTAATTCTTACTTTTTGATCAGCTTTCAACTTGAAACTTTAAAATTTAAATTACTCAAAACTGGAATCGATTAAATTTAAACAACTTAAACAAAAGCATTAATTTGAAAAACGGTATCAAAAATTGAATAATTTTTTACCAAAATATTGTGAATATTATGGTTTAATTTTAGACGTCTTTCAACATTTTATCGTTTGCAAAAAACTATACTTTACAGTTACAAAAATAATTTAAACCAATACCTGATTTGACAATTAATTTTCACTTGAAATTTCGAATAAATTTATAGTTTTAAATTTACGTTAGTACAATATTATAGTAATTAAATATTTCGAAGTAAATGCCTGAATAATTATATTTGCTGGTGTACATTTTTGTCGAAAGCCAATATTAAAAATTGTTAATCTAAATTCTAAGGTGGAGAGTTTTAAATTTAAATTCATGAATGATATAACATAGAGCCATAGGTCATGGCCATTGCATAGGCCAAATTAATACTTGTAAAAATGTGATTGTCATTTGAAACATTGAAAATCAAATTGAAACTGGAACTGAAGCCCGTAAAAATGGTACACAGCTCATTTGAGCGATATCGGTTAATAAAAGACATATACTACGTAGACATTAATTTTTGCCACCTAATTAACGTTATGTGAAAAGTGCTATGTTTGAAAATACGGAAATAAGATGTGAATAAATGTACAATCACGGATAAATAAAAAGTTTAAATCTTTATTAGGAACACTTCAAGGAATGAGTATTAAACAAAACTTTATAATTTTTACCCATAACTAGTGAACTGCGAGTTTTATAATATATTGAACTTTATTAACTTTTCCGGCCTTTTTGTTGCTAGATCACCATTAATCAGCGTGCTGTATATTTTTATTATCTTTTGAAATAACATGATGAATACACAACAATATAATGAAAGCATTTAAGTTTAATTGTAGCATTGTTAAATATCGCTCTATAAAATGTTATAATTTCTTATAAATATCACAATTCTCAAATATTTCGATATAAGTGGTTAAAACTAAATCATTTATTTCCCGTTTTTCTACATTTTGCAATAATTATTTCAATATTATATTATTATTTATTTCTATATTTATTTTCTATAATGACAAAAAATTGAGGTAATAAAATTACAAAATTTAAATTAAAGTTAATAAAAATATATTTCACGTTCATTATTAATAATTTAGAGAAAAAAATCACTGAAAAAAGAAATAAACATCTTTATATCACCAAACTCTTATTTCACTACTTACGGGGTAATATTTAAGGGTGGAAAAAGAGGCTTAGGAGGGTACAGATTATGAAGTCATTGTCGATACGCATTCGTAAAATGCTTACAATCATTCTCACATTCAAATTCAGAGCGTTTGAAATTGAAACTTTTTTATTTGAATTTCTGAAAAGTGGTCCAATATTAAATGTATAACCTTCAAAATGCAGAATTCACAGCTTTCAAAACCTCAAAATTATGAATTGAAAATAAACTACTGAAAATTTGAAAAAATATTAAAACTTGCATTTTTTAATGAAGGCTCTATACATATTATTACGAGAATAAATTTTTTTTTCCTGAGAAGTAAAACCGTGGAAGAAGCAGGTATTCGCAATTTAATTATTTTAAATTTGATTTAAATTTAAATAATTTGGTTTAAAAAAACTGATACCAATTAATATTAATTAGTTTATTGAAGATGTATAGGTTAATTTTTTGCAATCCTGCGGACTCGCATTTCCGATACTTTATCGTAACAGGAAGAGCAAAAAATCATCCTTTAAATTTTTCTCAAATGAACTAGCATGTTTTATGCATTTGGTTTTTAATTTTCAGGTTATTGCATATTATTTATTTATTCGTGATTAATCAGACAATACTCGCGCATCCAATTAAAAATAAAAGATTGGAATTACACATAAGATATTTTTCTCAATGTGATAAAAGTTAAACTTAAATATAAGATTTGGAAAATGCTTTTATTAGTTGCTTTCTAAAACTTCAGACTTCAGGTAGAGTGAAAATTCTTAGCAAATTTCTTCATAGAGTCAATGAATGCATAATTGCACCTGCTCCTTAGAGACAGGTATGAATCAGTGGCCCTCTTTTGAAATTGCGAATAAAAGTTGAGGTGCTTAGACCTTTACATTGTTGTCAGACTCCGGGTCTGGTAACGTCGGTGCTATACGCACAAACTATTCGTTGTGTTATACAGAATCCGTATATCGATAGTTGCTGCACCTGGGCGCATCAGCTTCCCCACTACTCAAATGCTGGCTTGCGGGCTCTGCTACGATCGCCCGTCCTGTTAAATTCAGCTTTGACGCATTAGGTCCCTTTCTTCGCGTACGGTCACATCTGATTAATGTATTTATAATCGATAAAAATATATATTTTTTTAAATTTGAATTATTAAAATTCGAGAATTTTTTAGTTCGGATATTTTATAATTCGGCAATTTTCAAATTCGGGATATTATGAACTGTCGGGAGTTTTACCATTCTCGGAAATTTCATTTTTCGGGAATTTCACATGGTCAGGAATTTTTTTTCGGAATTTTTCAGTCGCCCATTCGTATATAAATTAATATGATATAATTAATTATGCATCTCTAGGCTCGTCAAGAGCTACTTATTAACAGAGTTTTGTTTCCGATTATCCACTTTTTTCCGGCTGTACATTTTTCTAATTTTCTATAGAAAAATTCAATTATTTAGCAAACTTTATAAAAATGAAATAAGAATTTTTTCAAATCTTAAAATTATAATTGATTAATGTGCTACAAATTGAATATGTATCTTCAGGGTCGTCACGAGCTACTTTTTAACAGAGCTGTTCTTACAATTTTCAAAATTTTCTCCGGCCGTACATTTTTTAAATTTTCTATAGAAAAATGCAATTATTCAGCAAAGTTTCTAAAAATAAAATAACAATTTTTCAGAATCTTAAAATTATAATGGATCAATGTGCTATAAATTGATTATGCATCTTCAGGGCCCACACTAGCTACTTTCTAATAGAGTTCTGTTTACGATTTTTCCAGATGTACATTTTTATGATTTTCTATGAAGAATTGCAATTATTCAGCTAAATTCGTAAAAATGATTTGCCTTGAATAAGCATCAGCTTGAATAAGCTGACTTGGATCCCTTAAAGAAGTTCATTTGAATTTTGTGGCTTTTTTTCTTACGCAAAAGATACTTTATTGCCTTCTCAATTTTAAATTGATAAAATTTGAGTAACTATAACATTATTACCCTTTCTTCATAAAACAAACTCGGTTCATTTTCCAATATTTTGTTATTGATTTTACAGAAAATCTTACATGATTTGAAAACGTTTTATATGATTTATAAAAGTTCCTTTATTATAGCGAAATAATTCCAATAAATTCCATATGTCTGACACAATTTTTTCATTTACTTACGATTAATTAAAATTAGCAGGTTAGTGTTATGAATAAAAAAATATGTCCCGCCGCGTGTGTAATTATTGGACATCGTACTTTTAAGATTTGTTCAACTTTGAAAAAATCAAAAATACATTTTCAATGTATTTTAAAGAGAATTATTGAAATTTTGAAATTTAGTTATGATTAAATAATACAAATTACCACATACCTTCGGCACTGCTTCCTGAAAATATTATAATAACCCAGCCTTTATTCGATAAGCTTAACTCTATATCTCAATTAAATTCCTTAGGTACCAGGCCTGTTCGAGGCCACTTTAATACGAAGAATCCAAATTTCAAAATAAAAAAATAATAATTCAAGACGCAGTGTACCGGTAATTTATTTAATATTTGTTCGTTGCGAAATTAAAACGATAAGAAACCTGATTTAACAATTTTTATGTATGGCGTTTTGCCATATTTCGGGTCTCGACAAAATTTATTGATTTGCAAACCTAAAATCGACTAAGACTCTAATAATCATATTTTCACTTATTTACAATAAAATTAATCTTAAATCCTCACCTAATTCTTAAAATTTATAACCGGAATAATTTATTAAAATTGGCTCAGTTACACTTCAGCACTTATTTCTAATAAAAATTAAATTTTCTACTCATCTTGTTTATTTATTGGATAATTGCAGGTTCCAGATCCCCCACGGATCAATCACAAAGATGACAAAAAATAATTTTAGGGGATAATTAATAAAAAAGAATTTAACCAAATTTAAAAGTTAAAATTAGGAAATTGGAAATTAAAAAAGGGTTGGCTAGCTCAGCCCCGTCTCTGGAAAATGGTAGAGTGGCTAGTTCTTTAGATCGGAATAAAAACAAATTTAAATTGATCTAATATGAAAAATCATAAACAAATTAATAATTTTGGATTATATAATATTTATTTTATTATGACAATCTAATTTCTTCTTACAATCTGGATTATATTAAAAACAATTGAAGGGCAGAAGCAATTGAGATAAGGGGAAGACAAAATGTGCATACAAAATTGTGGAATTATATAATTTTCTAAACAAAATGTGATCTTCCGTTTTGGTTTTCCAAGACTTAACAAATGGGTTATACAATATTCTTAAACTCACATTTATGAAAAAAAAAATAATTTTGGAGGTTATAGGGAAATACTTTCCTAATTAACGCAGGGGAACGTGGGATAATTCAGGCACTAATATATTTTCAAAATACAATACAACGTGGGACTAAAAGACAAAAGGTAAACTTCAAATATAAATCACCAAACACAATAATTATAAATATAGACATTTTTAAATAATATTATGGGACAAAGAGGACAGAATTTCACTAATATCGGGACAAAATAAAATAAATTAACCTGAGGGAACTACGTGACAACATTTTAACAACAATATTACAACAATTGAAATATTAGAGATCCACAAAAACAGAAATAAATAATTCCAGTCAGGAATATCCCGGAAACTGTGTGCCAAATAATCTAAAAGGAAATCAATTAAACATAAAACAAAAGGGGCCACACAATCTCGTAGAATATTCCTTTCCAGATCATAAAATGAATTTCTACCTTATAATTAGATGACGGGATCACAGCGATCACCAACTCTAGTATTGAAGACACTTTATAATAATACTCGACTTTCAAAAAGTAATCAATTAAGCAAGAGAAACTCGACGACGCGTCCTGCTCCAGAAGCTGCTCGATTAAAGACAAGAGTTCTTCGCCGGCGTCGTTTTCTTCTTTAACAACCGGCTGAATCCTGATTGGTTGAAATGGTGTTTCGTGATTGGCGTTACTATGTATTGCGCAATATAGTCAAGTGAGTACTCGTGAACTGCGATCATTCCGAGGCGAGAGTCGCAACCGTTTCTCGCCCCTTGATTTAAAACTCACTAAAACGTGGTTCTGGTGTAAATGATTCAGATATTTTTCCAAACGCTGAATCTAATGCGTAACTGGGTTTTTATATCCTAATATTAAAAATATTGAAAATTTATAAATTTATGATAACAAATTTCTAAATATTAGGAGGGTTGCTACAAAATCCCAATTTGGAAATTCCCTGACTTCCCCTGTCTTTTCTCTGACTTATTTTTTATTTTTCCTGACCTTTTGACATTTTTCTTTTGGGTATAAAAAAACTTTACACTTCGGAGATCAATAATTTTAACGCAAAAAATTCTTATTTCTGAATTTAATTTTTAACTCTGTTAGTGACAACAGTTGTACGAAATTTCCTAAGGGTCCATCCAAAATCCATTAATTTTTAACCAAATAATCGAGTTTTCAACTCTGAAAGATAAGTTTCGATTCAAAAATGGAATTATTATATGATAATAGTCGATATTTCCATTAAAATATATTTTAATTTCCAATTAAAAACAGTTGAATTGAACAAAAAAAAATACGAATTTTCAACAAAATGAACGAATTTTTAAATGAAAAATATACGTTTTGGAACAAAAATAAAATAGTTACATTTTCATTTAAAAACATCAATTAAAAAAGAAACGAGAAAAACAAATTTTGAAAAAATAGTTAAATTTCCCATTTGGGAAATTAATTTTTAACCAAATTGTTCAATTTTTAACCCAGAAGGTGATTATTGTACCGAAAAAGAAACATTTTCAACAAAATACATGAATATTCAACTAAAAAAGATAAATTTTCAAATAAAAATTGAATGCTTAAATTTAGAGATGGAAATTTTTTTTTTTCAAATAACATATATTTAACCGATCAAATTCATTTTTAACCAAAATAGAACACTTGAATTATTAGTATAAAAATGAATTTCCAACCAAATAAAATAAATTTAGAACGGTATAATTACATTTTCAACATTTTTTTTCAGCAATTTTGAAAGTTTTTTGAAAGGTTTTGAAATATTTTTTCAATATTCTCTTAAAATTAATATATGTAGTAAAAAATCATTAAAAATTTTCGCAGAAAATCGTATGAAAATTTTTACTAATTCTGCAAGTGAAAAGGATTATAAGTGTGTACATAATTAATTTTTTTCACCTTTGAGCAATAACATTTTTGTTCGAAAAATATAGAAAGAATATTTTTTTAGAAATTTTACAAATAAAATTTGACAGGTTCTTGAAATGACTTAGAAAGTATGAAAAAAATTATTGATTAAAATTTTTTTCAGCAAAAGTGTAAAGAATGTTGCTCACATTTGAAAATTAGTTTTCCTTTTAAAAAACATTCTCCTAGGTAATTCAAAAATCAAATTTTTCGGAGACTTTTCTTTGAAAAAAATGTTATGGTTAAAAAAAATGTGCACCCCTCCCCTTCTTCTTTAGTCGGCAATGTATGTATTTCGAATTCGAGAAAAAATGTATTTGAATACTTCAAAACGTAGACTTTAAAAATCTTATGAATGATGTAATATATTAATAAATATTACTAAACTAAAAAGTATTTTATGTTGCCTGGAAATAATTTTCATAACTCAGTCTGAAAAACAAAAATTCAGTTACGATTTTCATCTTTTTAGTTTTTTTGCATCCGACTGTCAAAGCATCTCAAATATTTAAAGATATTTTCTATATTTTAAGGTATTTCTAAAGATTTTAATAAATATGAAATATTTTATAGGATATTTCAAAAGATTTTAGAGTATTTTAAAAGACTTCGAAAAACTTTCAAGTGCTTTGAAAACTTTGAAGGGTTTTTAAAGGATTGGAAATATTTTATATTATTTTAAAGGATTCCGAGGAACTTTCACAAGATTTAAAAAATTTCATTGAATTTAATTTTGAATGTTTATGGATTATAATCATGAAATTTTGAATATCTCTTTGAAATGGGTCAATCTTGAAGATTTGCAATTGGATTCTTTAATTCTTGCTTTGTATAATTTAGGAAGATGCAGTTTTCAATTTTTTATTTTTGGAATAGTCTAATTTTGAAGATTTACAGTTGCAAACTCTTTTTTTAAAGATATACAATAGAATATTCATTAACTTGAAATGTGTATAGTTAAAAATTATGTAATTTCGAACGTTTCTTTTTTGAATATGTAGTTGAATTTTGAAGATCCACAATAAAAAATTCTCCTGTTTTTAAGTTTTGCAATTAAAGATTCTTCAGTTTATCAAAATCCTTGAATTTGGATGATTTTAAAGATCGAAAGTCAAGAGTTTTGAATTCCAAATCTTCCAAATGGAAGAAATGTCAAATGTAAATCATCAGAATGACTGAGTTTGCAATTGTACAATTTAAAATTTGCATGATTCTTAATTGTAAATTTTCAAAATTAAAAACTTCCATTTTAAAGAGGTAAAGTTTAAAGTTCTACCATTTTAAAGAGTGAGAATTAAAAATCCGTGAATTTGAAAATATAGAATTAAAATTTATTTGATTTTCAAGATTGATATTTCAAAGGTATGTAATTTTTAGCGTTTTTTGATAAAGTTCAATTTGGAAGATTTGCAATTAGAAATTCTTCCATTTTAAGGATTTGCAATTTGAAATTCTTCCATTTTTAAGATTAACAGTTGAATATTTGTTGATTAAGAATTTTTACAGTTAAAAATGATGTATTTTTGAACGTTTGTTTTTAAATATTTAGCTTAATTTTGAAGATTTAAGTAGATGTATAAGCTGCGTTCTGGACCAATTAGTATTAGTGCGAGGTAAGCCTGTGTGCGTGTGTCCGTGTGAGGTTGACATCGAGACCGTTCTAGAACATTCTCGATGTGTCCTGATGACGTCATAAAATAATATCGCGCAATTCTGTCAGCCAAATGCATGTAACAACAGGTTCAAGGTTATTTCTTGAGGAGAGGAGAGGAGAGGAGAGGAGAGGAGAGGAGAGGAGAGGAGAGGAGAGGAGAGGAGCCTGGAATGACGTTAAAAATGTCTGTTAATCAAGGAGTTACCTTAGATCGATCAGTAATTTAAAAAAAATTGTAGTTTCCTTTACAAGCGCTTCGAAATTCAATTACATAACGAAAATGTAGAAGCAGATTGCCGTAAAAACAGCTTCTAACGATAAATCCAGTAGAATTCCAACGAGACCAGATACGCGATTTCGTAAATCTCAACAAATCTGGGGCAGTTTATTTGACTTTGCTGGGCACTTGGAAGATATGGGACACGTGAACAACCTCCTGCGTTTAAATGAGCAACCCCACCTAAATGCATTGAGAGTAGTCTACACTCTACAGTTTACAGTCTACATTTACACTCGACGAAGTATACGACGAAAGGAGAAACCATGGGTGGGGTACTTTATTAGAGGAATCGAGTCGTGGATCGTATTTTAATTAAAAGACGGCAATATATTCTTCCACGCTTTCAGTTTTAGAAATAAATGAGGATCAAGGATTGGATATAGATATTAGACCGGTGAAGTGATGAGGAAGAAAGTCTATAATGAAGCTAATTTACTAGGTCTTTCCGAAAAGTATCCGAAAGGGGAATTAAATCCCAGGGTTTAGAGTCTTTCCGCTATTTTTCTACGTTCCCTCTTTTCATCAAATTCTCCTCTTTTTCCTATTCTCAAAAAACTTTCTCTTTTCACTTCTTTCTCTTTGAATGTTTGATATTTCAAAACAGATCCTCTGTCGCTTCCCTCTCACCCTTTCCACTTGGTTCCTAGTCCCTTCTCTTCGTTCCTATTTCTTTTCCTTGTTTTACCTACTTTCCACTCCTCTTCCTTCCTATCCTTCTCTGCTCTTCCTTCCTACTCCTTCTCTGCTCTCTTCATCTCCGTAGCGTACCTCCACTCCCTATATCTGTCCTCCCATTCACTCTTCAGCCAATATTCTTCCCTCTCCCTTGCCGTAACGTTCCTCCACTCCCCATATCTTTCCTCCCAATTAGCGAGTATCCTCCCTCTCTCCTTAACTCCCACATTTACGTCCACTCCTTTATTAGCATCTTGTCTCCACTCGTCTCGCCCACCCGTCTGTGTGTCCACACTCATATTCTTTCTCTTACTTTCTCTTACCTTATCTACTACTCCCTCTTCCGGTACGTGACCTTTTCTCTTGTTTAGTCCTCCTCCGCCCTTCCATCCTCTCTTATATTCTTTCTCCTCTCCTACTTCTCCACCACCTTACGCTTGGCTGACTCTCCTCTCCTCTACTTTTCTCTCCTCTCCGCTTCTCACCCCTTGCACGCACTCAACATTTCTCCCTTCCCCTTCTCCCTTTCTCCTTCTGCGTCCTTCCCTTCCCTACACTTATTTTCCTCACCTCCTTTCTTCTCGTCTCATTTCTGCCCGGAGCTACAAAAACGTCAAAAGTAACACTTTTAGTAAGTTACAGGGAAAGGTACAGGGTAATATACCCTATCTAGAAATCCTGGAAAACCTGGAATTGTCCGGAAATTTTTATATACCTGAAAAAATCTGGAAATGTCGTGGAATTTTTTTTAAAGTCAGAGAATTTTTTCGAGGGCGTGCTTATTTCTTTTTTGGCAATATAAAATTGAATGACAATGAATCTTCATTTGCAAAAGTAGCTTTATACTGCTGTACTTAATTATTTTGTTGAAATTTTTTTTTTCCAATTAATTTTTTTAACTGAAAATTTAACTATTCTATTTTTGGTTGTTGTTTAAAATATGATTATAGTTGAAGATTCATCATTTAGTTGAAAATTATTATTTTTTATTTGAAATTCAACTATTTCAGTTGAAGATTCATAGTTAAAAATTCAACTATTCGTTTGAAAATGATCCTTTCTAATTGAAAATTCAATACTTGGTTGAGAATTCATGTATTTTCTTGAAAAATTGTGGTTTTTTTTTGTAGAAAGTTGATTTTTTTAGTTTGAAAATTATTTTTTTTTTTTTAAATTCAAGTATTCCAGTGAAATATTTATCATTTTTGTTGAAAATTCATCTTTTTGGTTTAAAATTCATCTGATTTCAGTTGAAGATTCCTAGTTTTAGTCGAAAATTCATCACTTTGGTTGTCTTTTTTTTTGTTGAAAATCAATTTTTTCAATAAAACTTAAATTGTTCTATTTTTGGTACAAAATTGATTTTTCTTAGTTCAAAATTAAAATATTTGTTTAAAAATTGATCTTCTTTAGTTGAAAATTAAACTATTTGGTTAAGAATTCATGTATTTTTTTGAAAAATCACTTTTTTCGTAGAAAATTAATCTTTTTGGTCGAAAATTCAACTATTTGGTTGAAAAATCACCTCTTTTAGTCGAAAATTCAATATTTTATTGACAATTCATGTATTTTTCCAAACCCTGTCTTTTTTGGTAGAGAATTAATCTTCTTGTTTGAAAATTAATCTTTTCAGTTAAAAATTAATGTATTCCAGTTAAATATTTATAACTTTTTTTTGTTGAAAATTCTTTTTTTTTGGGTTAAAATTCATCTATTAGAGTTGAAGATTCATAATTTTAGTTGAAAATTCATCACTTTGGTTGATATTTTTTGTGGACAATTAATTTTTTCAATGAAAATTCAATTATTCCATTTTAGATTAAAAACGGATATTTTTTAGTTCAAAATCCAACTATTTCGTGGCAAATAAATCTTCTTGGTTCAAAATTCAATTTTTTTGTTTGAAATTCAACTTTTCCAGTTGAAGATTCACTATTTTAGTTGAAAATTCATCAGTATGGTTGATAATAAATTTTTTAAAATGAAAAGTTGACTATTTCATTTGTGGTTGAAAATTATTATTTTTTTTTTCAAATGAAAAGTTAACTATTTCATTTTTGATTGAAAAATTATCTTTTTCAGTTCAAAGTTCAACTATTTGTTTGGAAAATGATCTCTTTTAGTTGAAAATTCCATATGAACATTTAGGGAATTCAAGTAATTTAGAGAATTCGAGAAATTTGAGGAATGCAGAATAACCTAGGAATTCACGGAAGTCAGAATATTCAAAGATGTCGGAAATCCAAAGAATTCAGAAAATTCAATAAATTGAGAATATTTGAGGAATTCAGAATATTGAAGGAACTCAGGGAATTAAGAGGATTTCAGGAATCTCAGAGTAATTAAGGAATTCAATGACAAGGATCAATTCAAGGAAGTCAGAAAATTCATGAATTCAGAGAATTCCATGAATTCCGAGAATTTCATGAATCAAGAGAGTTCCATGAATTCCATGAATTCCGTGAATTCAGAGAATTCCATAAATTCCAAAAATTCCATGAAATCAGAGAATTCTATGAATTCAAAGAATTGCATGAATTCAGAAAATTCCATTAATTTCAAAAAATTCCATGAGTACGGAAAATTCAATGAATTCCGAAAATTCAATGAATTCAGAGAATTCCCTAAATTCAGAGAAACTTTTTTTTTCAAATTAACTCAAAGAATTCACAGAATCCAGAGAATTTTAGAAATTCAAAGGATTCCAGGAATTCAGAGATTTCCAGCCCTTCAGATAATTCAATGAATTCAGACAACTTAATGAATTCAGGAAATTCCATGAATTCAAGGAAGGCCACGAATTCAGGGAATTCCACGAAATCAGAGAACTCCATGAATTCAGAAAATTCCATAAATTCAGAGAATTCCATGAATTCAAGAAATTCCATAAATTCAGAGAATTGCATGAATTCAGAGAATTTTATGAATTCGGAGAATTCCATTAATTCAGAGAATTCCATGAATACCGAAAATTTCATGAATTCAGAGAATTCTATGTATTAAAGGAATTCCATGAATTCATAGAAATCCATACATTCCAAAAAATTCCATGAATTGCGAAAATTCCGAGAATTCCATGAATACCGAAAATTCAATGAATTCCGAGAATTCCATGAAAACCGAAAATTCAATGAATTCCGAGAATTCCATGAATAGCTAAAGTTCAATGAATTCCAAGAATTCAGAGAATTTTGAGAATTTAAATAATTCCAGGAATTCAGAAAATTCCAGGAATTTAAAGATTTCCAGACATTCAGAGAATTCAAAAATTCAGAGAACTTAATGAATTCAGGGAATTCCGAAAATTCAATGAATTCCATGAATTCCGAAAATTTCATGAATTCCGAAAATTCCATAAATTCAGAGAATTTCATGAACTCAAAGTATTCCCAGAATTCATAACATTCTAGGAATTCAAAGAATTCAATGAATTCACAGAAATTAAATTAAATTAAATTCAGAACATTCCATAAATTCAGAGAATTCCAAAAATTCCATGAATTCAGAGAATTCCACGAATTCAAAGAATTCCAATAATTCCGAAAATTTAATGAATTCCAAGAATTCCATAAATTTAGAGAATTCGAGGAATTCGGAGAATTTCATGAACTAAAAGAACTCCCAGAATTCAGAGAATTTTAGGAATTCAAAGAATTCAATGAATTTAGAGAACTTAATAAATTCAGAGAATTCCGCGAATTGAGAAAATTCCATGAATTCAGAAAATGAGGATAATTTGAAGAATTCGCTGAATACAGAGAATTCAAGGAATTCGGAGAATTTCATAAACTCAAAGAACTCCCAGAATTTAGAGAATTTCAGGAATTCAAACAATTAAATGAATTTCGAGAACCTAATGAATTCAGAGAATTCCGCGAATTGAGAAAATTCCATGAATTCAGGGAATTCCATGAATTCAGGCAATCAGGAGAATTTTAGGAATTCAATGAATACAGAGAATTCAAGGAATTCAGAATATTCAAGGAATTCGAAATATTTCAGAAATTAAGAATATTTGAGGGATTTTGAATTTTAAAGGAATTCAGAAAATTCAGAGAATTTTCTCAATTCAAAGAATTCCAATAAATCCGAAAATTCCGTGAATTCAGAGAATTCCATGAATTTAAAGAATTCCAATAATTCCGAAAATTCAATGAATTTCGAGAATTCCATAAATTCCGAAAATTCAATGAATTCCGAAAATTCAATGAATTCCGAGAATTCAATGAATTCCGAGAATTCCATAAATTGCGAAAATGCAATGAATTCTGAGAATTCCATAAATTCTGAACATTTAATTAATTCCGAGAATTACATAAATTAAGATAATTTCAGGAATTCGCAGAATTTCATGAACTCAAAGAACTCCCAGAAATCAGAGAATTTTAGAAATTAAAAGAATTCAATGAATTCAGAGAACTTAATGAATTCAGAGAATTCCAGGAATTCGGAGAATTTCATGAACTTAAAAAGTTCCAGAAATTCAGAGAATTCCAGGAAATGAGAAAAGTTCAGGAATACAGAGAACTTAAGGAATTCAGAGAAATCCAGGAATTCAGAGAATCCCATTTATTCACAGAATGCGATACACTCAGAGCATTCCATGAAATCAGAGAATTTATTTAATTCAGATAACTCCACGTATTCAGAGAATTCAATAAATTCAGAGAATTCCATGAATTCAGAGAATTTCGCAAATTCAGAGAATTCCATAAATTTGATAAATTCAGAGAATTCCATGAATTCAGAATATGCAAGAAATTGAGAATATTTCGGAAATTCAGAATATTCAAAGAACTTTGAATATTTACGGAATTCAGAATATTGAAGTAATTTAGGGAATTAACAGAATTCGAGGAATTTCAGAGCATTTAGGGAATTCAATTAATGTCGGGAATTTCAGAAATTCGGAATATTCAGGATTCAGAGTATTTGGAGAATTCGAGAAATTTAAACAATGCAGAATATTATACAAATTAATGGAATTCAAGATATTCAAAGATATCAGGAATTCAGAGAATTCCAAGTATTCAGATAATTCAATGAATTTAGAGAACCTAATGAATTCAGAGAATTCCGCGAATTGAGAAAATTCCATGAATTCAGGGAATTCCATGAATTCAGGCAAATCTGTCTGGAATTTCATTATTCGGGAATTTTCCAGTTTAGTAACATTATAAACTGTTCGGGAATTTTATTACTCGGGAACTTTCCAATTCGGGAATTTCATTATTCGGGAATTTTATTATTCGGGAATTTTATTATTCAGGAATTTAATACTCGGAAATTTTAGATTCCGGAATTCTCCCATTCAGGAATTTTATTATTCCGGAAATTTTATAATTCGGGAATTTTAGATTCGGGAATTCTCCCATTCGGGAATTTTATTATTCGGGAATTTTATCATTCGGAAATTTTAGATTCGGGAATTCTCCCTTTCAGGAATTTTATTATTCCGGAAATTTTATAATTCGGAAATTTTAGATTCGGGAATTCTCCCATTCGGGAATTTTATTACTCGGGAATTTTCAAATTCCCTAATATTATAAGACGTCTGGAATTTCATTATTCGGGAATTTTCCAATTTAGTAACATTATAAACGGTTCGAGAATTCTATTATTTGGGGACTTTCCAATTCGGGAATTTTATTATTCGGGAATTTTATAATTCGAAAATTTTAGATTCGGGAATTTCATTATTCGGGAATTTTATCATTCGGAAATGTTAGATTCGGGAATTTTCCGATTCGGGAATTTTATTATTCGGGAATTTTCAAATTCGGTAATATTATCTGTCTGGAATTTCATTATTCGGGAATTTTCCAGTTTAGTAACATTATAAACTGTTCGGGAATTTTATTACTCGGAAATTTTCCAATTCAGGAATTTCAATATTCGGGAATTTTATTATTCGGGAATTTTATTATTCAGGAATTTTATTATTCGGAAATTTTAGATTCGGGAATTCTCCCATTCGGGAATTTTATTACTCGGGAATTTTCAAATTCCGTAATATTATAAGACGTCTGCAATTTCACTATTCGGGAATTTTCCAATTTAGTAACATTATAAACTGTTCGGGAATTCTAGTATTTGGGGATTTTCCAATTCGGGAATTTTATTATTCGGGAATTCTATAATTCTAAAATTTTAGATTCGGGAATTCTCCCATTCGGGAATTTTCCAAATCGAGAATTATACAGTGTCAGGACTTTTATTTTTCAGGATTGTTCAGCCGTCCCGATAATAATACCGAATTTGAAAATTCCCGAATTTTATGAATTAAAAACATTGTTTTCATAAAATATTATTTTTTTATTCGAAAAAACCAAATACATGTATCAAAGCATTTTTAATTTTAATTTTTACAGTTCTTTAAAATTATTGTTCAAATTTAAAATAACAATAGTTGAAAAAATATATTTGTGAATGAAAATTTTTGTTCGAAATTTTGCAATATATTTCTCAAAAAATACCAAAAAGTGTTCTCCAAAATCAAATTGTTAATTTGAATAAAAAATTAAAAATAAACTTCGAGATGAATCAGAGCTGAATTGAATCCTCTGCAAAGTTTGTATGAAACATGTTATTAAGCTCGGAGAAAAATCCGAGAGAAATGTCTTTTGTCGTTTGAGGCGCAATTTTTTTTAAATTTATTTTTTATAACATTTTTATACAATTATCGCTGTTTTAAATAGAAAAAACCCATTTTAAAAAACGTTGAACATTAAACAAAATTTCTTTGAAAAAAATATTTGATTATTGTATTTTTAATAAAGAAATTATATTTATTAGAAAACCATTTTTTAATTGTTTAGGTGCGAGAATTTTCTAGTTTGAATATTTTAAAATTCGGGTATTCTATTATTCGGGAATTTAAAAATTCTGAAATATCATAAACGGTACGGGAATCCTTATTTTTGGGGAATTTTATTTTTTAGGAATTTTCCAATTCAGAAATTTCACAGTGTCGGGAATTTTATTTTCCGTGATTTGTAGTCGTCCCGGTTCTTAGACATTTCATAAAATTCTTTTGAATTCATTTGAATTTTTTTAAACTCATTTCAAATTTAATTTATTTTTTTTAATTCACCTTTAATTCTTTCAGTCCAATACAACTTTACTGAAATCAATAGAATTAAAAAAAAATTCTCCATTTAATTTGAATTCTTTCCAATTTTACTTAAATAGTTTTTAAGTCATTTCAATTTATCCTGAATTCGCTAAAATTCACCTCGAATCCTTATAAATTCCAACGATTTTTTTTAATTAAAAAAACATTTGTAACTTTTTCGGTTTAAATAGGTCACTTTGTAATTTTTTTAAAATAAATTCAACTGTGGCAGCCCTGAAAATAATAAGTTAAAATTCATCAATTGAAATAAAAAATTTTTCTATTCCATTTATAAAACATTCTTTATTAAAAATGTTACAAAATTAGAATTTTTTCGCCCAGCCTGTATAATTAAAATTCAAAATTATACTAATACAGTAGGGGGCACCTCCCAACAGTGGATAATACAACCTACAGTGAATAATCATTATTAAAAATACTAATATATCTCAAAAAATTAATTTAATTTGATTAATAGTTAAGACACTATATGTGTTCATAAATTTAAATAAAACATTTTTCTTTTATTTCCGTTCTTAATTAATGATTATCCACTGTTGGTTGCATTATCCACTGTAGGGAAGTTCCCCCTATTAAAATTATTCGACAATATTCTTTGAAATATTCTCCTTCTTGAGAGGAAATTCGGAAAATCCTCTCTAGAATTCTATTCGTGGTTTATTTTCTTGGAAAAGTACATAACCTTGCACGCTAAATTTAGGAAACAATAAAGAAATCTAATCGGTACATTCTCTCTGATTAAGAATGCAGAAACACTATTTAGTTGAGATAATAAAATTTTACGATTTCAAAAGTCACGCGCAAATAATTCGTCGCCATACTGCGCATGCGCATCGCTATATTTTTGGTACTTTCTAGCCTACAAAGTTGTCAGACCTGCTTGAATTTGTTCCGAAATTTCCCCAAAGCAGCCCCGTGGCACTCTGAAATGAAAGTGACGGAAATGTTGAGTACGGCCGAGGGTGGCGCTGGCTGTACTTTTAAAGACATTTTTTTTGTTTGCAAAAATATACAAGAAAAATCGCTGTTTTCGTCGATTTTACGTCTATTTTTGCGTTTTTTTGAAAAATACGAGCCAACTTGGATATTTGGACCCCTGATTCAGATTCAGCGACCCCAAAAACATATAGATATGCTAGTTAAGTCTGCCGGGCATGTGCCTACTTTGTTTTTTTGTAAAAATATACAAGAAATATCGCTGTTTTCGTCGACTTTACGTCCATTTTTGCGTTTTTTGGAAAAATACGAGCTAACTTGGGTATTTGGACCCCATATTCGGATTTAGCGACCTCGAAAACATATAGATATGCGACGTAGTCCGCCGGGCAGACCACTTTTTTTCTTGTGTGCCGGTGTTATTAAATTTTTATATCAAATAAAAAGAATTGGTTTTAACTGGTTATAAACTATGTATGTAACAAAAAACAATGGTTACAAAGGAAAGCGGTTTGAATGATTCCCAGCTACAGAGAAAAGTCAATGTGAGATAATTAAAAACAAACAATAACATGATAAAATACGTGTGCTTCATTCTGTACTCTCCAAATCTAATCAAATATTCTAACAAAAAAAAAATAATAATCTCACAGTTTTCAAGGTTTTTACGATGAATTATGAAGAAGTATACACATATTAAGTGTGAGTAGGCGACAATAACCTACTTCAACACATCAAATTTTGAAAAATGCGTACCTTAGTTTACTTTTAAAATAAAACCACTATAGACTTCATTTTAATCAAAATCCTGTTCAAACATAAAAAAATTAATTTTCTTGACAAAAACTGCGTGCAGGATGTATGCATATAGTAACGGAAAATCTTTGAGAAGAGGTGACGTGTCTGGTTGCAAATGAATCACTTTTAGTCAATATCTTAACAATTTTGTTCTAAATTTATATATCTTGTTTTGAATTGCGCTTTTTTGGTAGTGAACTCATCTTTTTGATTAAAAATTAAAAAAAGAGCTCAAAAGTTTGAATACTTTGTTGAAATTTCATTTTATCAATTGGTTAGAAAATTCTTGTTTTTTTAAATCATTGACACTATGTGTGTCGATAACTATTCAGTATTATTTTTGTCGCAAAACTGATACCCTAATACTCGTTATGGATAGTTGTTTTTCAGATCCATTTCGTTGAGACAAGAAAGTACTGATTATTGATCGACATAGTGAAAGAGATTCGAAAAAACTGGAATTTTCCACATCATTTCTAAAACAAGGAGCAAATGATAATAATTTTCCAAATAACGACATTTGTAAATGGTGTGATGAAGTCCAAAAAATTACATCTCTCAATGATTTAATGAACAGAATATTTTGTTTAGACCAGAATAATTGTGTGAAGAATTTTAAACCTAATTAAAATTTGGACGATGTTATAACCAATGATAGATGAAAACGTCCGAGTTTTTCAATTTTTATTTATTATAAATTTCGATATTAAAACGATTACTTCAGAAAAATAAGTTTTGAAGAACAAGAGAAAAATCTGCCTCAGTCCAGATTTGAATCGAAGTAATCCCTTTAATATCGAAATTTATATTAATTAAAAATTTAAAAACTCGGACGTTAACATCTATTAATGGTAACAACATTTTCCGAATATTAATTAGATTAAAGCTGCATTGTTTAAAAATAGTACAACTGTCACAGTGGAGAAATACCTACGGTACTTCCGTGTAACGAGGTAGCTATGGAGAACAAGAAAAGATCTGCTGATGTCTCGGTGGCGTAATTGGTTAGCGCTCCACTGATGGATGGTGGCGTTCCATCGTGTTTTTTTAAATTTATTTGTCCGAAGTAATCGTTTTAATATCGAAATTTATATTAATTAAAAATGTTCAATCTGATGAAAAATACTTAAATACTTTTAACTTAATGAATAAAAATAATTAATGTCTAAAAACTTGAAAACAAAAAAAAACGTTTGTAGCATGAGTTTTAGACAAAACTGATATTATTACTATATTGGGATATTTTCTGCGCACAAAGTTTAAAGTTACTTTACGAAAATTACTCTTTAAACATTCATTAAGGGCTGAGAATATAATATGTCCTTAGGTTGGCACGGACACATTTGTATTGCGAACATTTTGAAGTTGTTCTAGTGCATACCCAAGTCGCCAATACCAATACCGCATTTCAGAACCTATTTTATAGGGTAACAAATAAAAACTTTTATATATTTTAGAAATGAACATCTTCAAAATACCGTAACAAATAAAAACTTTTATATATTTTAGAAATGAACATCTTAAAAATACCGAAAATTCATCTGGGCCAATACATTTGATGGTATAGGTTTTCGAAATGTACACCATTGGAATGGGCACAATAAAGAAACCTTTTCTTAAAGCATAAATAACATGCTCTCTTACACTTCACATGAATTGAGATCTGGTGAGTGGTGAGGCCATTCTATACCACCGTTTGATAATAATTTGGTGCACCTTAGTCCAATAACATGATGTCCGTATCGTTTGGAAATGTATTTAAAAAATGTGTGGTTGTGATGCGAGGATACTCCATTTTGCATAAAAATCGTGATTCTTTACTAAACCCTTTTTCTTCCCATGTGGGAAGAAGTTTTGTTTGAGAAGTTGCTAATAGCTTGCGCTAGGGACGGTACTTTCAAAAACCGCAAATAAATTCCCTTGGAAGAAACAGCTGCTCATACAGTGACTTTCAGAGTGTAAAGCGGTTTTGAATGGGCAACATGTGGATTTTCCCTCCCCCAAAAACGAAAATTTTGTTTAATTACGTAGCCATTCAGCCAAAAAGGCGCTTATCGCTGAGAACAATGAAATCAATATGTGGAGACTGTTTAGATCTCCTGACTATGGAAAAACTTAAAATCCATGATAATATGGAAATTACGAAAATAAGAATTTGTTCAAACATAGTTTACTTAAGAACCGAAAAAAGGTGTTCATTAAAGATTATAAATTAATTATTCTGTTCACAAATGAGCAGTAACCAAATAGTTGCATTTTGAACTAAAAAAGGTCAGTTTCCAATCAAAAATGGAATGGTAAAATTTTCAGTTAAAAAATTAATTTTCTACGAAAAAAAGACGAATGTGCAACAAAATACATGAATTTTCAATAAAACACTTGGCTTTTCAACTAAAAATATCAATTTTGACCAAAACTAGAATAGTTAAATTATTGGTTAAAAAAATTAATTTCCAATACAAAAAATCGAATTTATAACAAAATATTTAAATCCATTTATATAAAGTTACTTTTAAAAATGAAGAAACATTGTTATTTAATTTAATCTAACGAATTAGAAAAAATTTAGGCACGTTCTATAAAAAATTCCGTTTTAAAAAAAATTCCCTGAAATTTCCAGGTTTTTGCAAGTTTATAAAAATTATACCAAAAAATACGATTTTTAAACAAAAAAAAAATGAATTGTCAACCAAATAGTTGAATTTTCAACTAAAAAATACTATTTTTCATTCAAATAGTTGCATTTTGAACTAAAAAAGATCAGTTTCCAACCAAAAATGGAAAAGTTGAATTTTCAGGTAAAAAAATTAATTTTAAACAAAAAAAATTAATTTTCAACTAGGAATCCTTAATTGTTATAGTTGAATTTTAAACCAAGATGATTAATTTTCTACGGAAAAATACGAATATGCAACAAAATACATGAATTTTCAATCAAACACTTGGATTTTCCAATAAAAATATCAATTTTTAACGAAAAATAGAATAATTAAATTATCAGTTAAAAAAATTAATTTCCAATACAAAAAATCGAATTTTGAACAAAATATTTAAATCCATTCATATAAAGTTACTTTTTCAAATGAAGAAACATTGTTATTTAATTGAATCTAACGAATTAAAAACTACTTAAGCATGTTCTCTAAAAAAATTCCCTGGTTTAAAAAAAAATCCCTGACATTTCAGGATTCCCCAGGTATATAAAAATTATACCAAAAAATACGATTTTTAAACAAAACAAATAAATTGTCAACCAAATAGCTAAATTTTCAACTAAAAAAGATTAATTTTCATTCAAATAGTTGCACTTTGAACTAAAAAAGATCAGTTTCTAACCAAAAATGGAATAGTTAAATTTTCAGTTAAAAAAATTAATTTTAAACCAAAAAAATTAATTTCCAACTAAGAATCCTTCATTGTTACATTTGAATTTTAAACCAAGAAGATTAATTTTCTACGAAAAAAAGACGAATATGCAAAAAAATACATGAATTTTCAACCACAAACTTGAATTTTCAACAAAAAATATCAATTTTTGACCAAAACTAGAATAGTTAAATTATTGGTTAAAAAAATTAATTTCCAATAAAAAACTCGAATTTATAACAAAATATTTAAATCCATTAATATAAACTTACTTTTAAAAATGAAGAAACATTGTTATTTAATTTAATCTAACGAATTAAAAACAATTTAAACACGTTCTCCAGAAAATTCTCTGTTTAGAAAAAAATGCCCTGAAATTTTCGGGTTTTTCCGGGCATAGAGAAAATTTCCCGAGAATTCCAGGTTTTCCAGGTGAGTAGACACCCTGTGAACAGTATTCAACTCACTTTGGAATGTAAGAGTTGGAATTGCACCAATGGCGAGGAACGCTGGTCACCTGCGATGAGGTTTCCGAATTCGCCGAGGATGTAACCTCCGACTTTCACCATGTTTTCGTGACACGCGGGTGCTTGCAGGGCCTGAAATCCAAATATAAGTACAATTATTAGTTCAGAAATCTCTTTAAAATCCTAATTTAGCGACTGCAGGCTTCACAGTGATCCTAAAAAATATTTTAGGGGAAATAGGGGATTCAAAATATAAAAATAGGGGACATTCAGGGCACTCCCGGGACTCAGACTCACTTTAAAGATCAAAAATAGTGTCAAAAGTGGCATAAATTTTTAAAAATAGTAACAAAGTAGGGACATGAAATTTTTTAAATAATACCACTAATGAAAAGTGAAGAAAACATTATTTTTATTGACAATTATAATGATTATTGAACATTGAAATTAACGCTTAACTGAACTAAATTATAAAAATTTATATATATTTTTTTTAAGTTAGAAAATAATTTATTTTGTTTCGTTATAAATATTTTGATATAATTTTGAATTTATCTTAAAATTGATTTTCCAAAATTAAATATCATGTAAATTTTCCCAGGAATCTTAACACAACTTTTTTATTCTCTTGAAATATTTCAAAATTCTTAAAAACCTTCTTTTTTCCAAATCTTCCAAAATCTACATTTTGTTTTAAATTTCTTGAAATCGTTCCAGGTTTTAAATTATTTTTGAAATGTTTGCAAAACTTCTCAATATCATTTTAAATAAGTAGAATTTTTCCTATTTTTTTTTTCATAATTCTGCAAATATTCGACAAAATTCTCTCCATTATTCTCGTTCATCACAAAAAAAACTTGATAAAATTAGTCTAAAAGCCTTAAAACTTAATTCTAAATCAAAACAAATTTTTGAAAGTCCGTTTTTATAATATAAAAATAAAAAAAGTTCACATTTTTGACACTTTCCCCATGCACTTGAATAATTTTCGGCCTTAAAGTACAGCCTGCGCCACCCTCGGCCGTACTCAACATTTCCGTCACTTTCATTTCACAGTGCCACGGGCAGCCCTATGCATCGCCCCCACTCTTTCTCTTCTCTTAGCATCCGGAGGGGTAACGTAGTTCAAATAAATCCAACAGATAGCGCTTCGATCAGGTTTGCCCGTTTGTGCATTGTTATGTATAGCAAAAATACTAACATTCGTTTAAAACTTGATACTTTTTATGAGTATAAAAGAAGAACATAGTTTTCAGTAACAATAATAGCAGCTGTAATTAGTAATAAACAAAAATTAATGAAAACATGTAATTTATTATTAGGAAAATTGAATATAAAGATGAGTTTTTTGAAAACAGTTTGAATTCTATTCATATTTTTCTATTGTTTATTTTGCTTTCTTTTAATTCGAAGAGGACTTTTTTGTATTTTTAATATTTTAATAGAGTTAGAAAACACGAAAATTTGGTTATTATTTTTGTTGTTTTAATTGAAAGAGGGTAATTTTGTATTTTTGAGATTTTTATTGAGTTGGAAGGGACTAAATTTCGATTTTAATTTCTTCAAGAATTGTGAGAGGAATATTTTTTTATTTTCAGGATTTTCATTAAATTTGGATATATTTATTATGATATAAAAATAAATATAAACTAAAATAAATATTAAAATGTAGATATCGGCTTTCATAAAATTTGTATATAATTTGAATTTGAATTTTGATTTTTTCTCTGAGTTGGAAGAAGGAAATTTTTTACATTTTTGTTCAGTTGGAAGGAAGGGAATTTTGGTTTTCAATTTTTCCTGAATTGGAAAAGGGAAACTTTTGTATTTCAAAGATTTGTATAGATTTGAAAAGGATGAAACTTTGGTTATTTATTATTTTTATTTGAAAGACGGTAATTTTGTTATTTTTAAGATTTTTATCAAGTCGGAAGGGACGAAATTTCGGTTACAATTTTTTTCATGAATTGAGAAAGGAACATTTTTTTATTTTTAATATTTATATCGAGTTGGAAAGCGGGAAAATTTGGTTTTCCAGTTTCTCTAAACTGGAAAAGGGAAGAATCTTTTATTTCCATTTTTTTTCTGAATTATCAGAGGAAAATTTTTTATTTTTAACATTTTTTTACATTTTTTATGAATTAGAATAGAAACATTTTTGTTTTTCTATGATTTTTATCAATTTTGAAAGGAGGGAATTTTGGGTTTCAAGTTTTTCTAAACTGGAAAAGGCACTTTTTTGTTTTGAACATTTTTATTGACCTTAAGGGAAGAATTTTTTTCTGAATTTGATTTTGATTTTAATTTTAATCGGCTTTCAGTAATCTGTAACATTTATTTAAATATAAGATTTTATTACAACAGAAATTAGAAGTAAAGAAATAAATAATTAAGTTAATTTAAAAGCTGTATATTGAATTTCAAATTATAAAATTGTAAATTTGTGTAATTTTTAATTGTAAATTAAAAATATTAAAAGCTCTCCAATTTTACAGATTTGTAATTTAAAGTACTACAATTTTCAAGATTTACAATTAAAGTTTAAATTGAAAAATCTGTAATTTGAAAGATTTACAATTTTGAAAAGTTAAATTTTTAAGATTTATATTTTATAGGCATATAATGTTGAATGTTTTTTTGAATAGTTAAATTTAGACGATTTACAATTTAAATTTTTTGAAATTTAACGATTTGCAATATAAAATTCTTCAATTTTGAATATTTGCAATTGAAGATTCTTGAATATTTAATGCGTATAGAAGAAAATGATGCAATTTTGAATAAAAATAAAAATGTATCCAATTTTATCATTTTTCCGTGAAAGAAGACATTATAAAAATTATGATTAGGATTATTTAAAAATATTATTAAGGAGATTATATTCATAAACATTTTAATAATTAAAAAATAGAATAAAAAAAGTGTAGGCAGCGAGAATCGAACACGCAACCTTTCGGCTGTGTAGCCGAGGCGTTTGTGTCTGAGCTACCGATATTAGGAAAAATACTGGGAATTTAATTTTAATAATGAATAACAAAAGAATCATTATTAGGGCTTTAAAAATGGTTATTCTCTAAAATTAAAAAATTTTAAATTAAGTTTTGTTTAAGAAGGTAGGATTCAAAATTATTTATGTGGTAGACTATAATTTTGAACTGAATAGCATTTCGTTAAATAATTGATTCTTTGCTCGAGCCTGTTTTGTTCTCACATTTGATGCAATTTATTTAAGTGATCTTCAGTCGTGCCGTATAACAGAAAAATACAGAGTTCATTGCGCATTAAATTAAATCCCAAAGGTTACCAGTTGAAAGTAAATCGACTCAAGACTGATGTATCCTTCGGGAAAAAGTTGCAACCTCCAAGACAGAAGAAAAGATTACATTAACAAATTAAATTTTATTTGATTTTTTATAAATAAAAATTCTTAAATTGTGATGATTTTGATGATTAAAAAATTAATAAAAAGAAATAAATAAAAAAAGGAAATAATAAAATAAATATTCCAAATTGATGAAATTTTTAATGTAAATTATAAAAATTACAAAATTAGTAATTGTAAAACTTTAAACTTGCATAAATTTTAATTGTAATTTTGAAAAATTAAAAACTCCTAAATTTGAATGTTTTCCAATTTTGAAGAGTTACAATGGAACATTTTTGAATTTTCGAAATATAGAATTGCAAATTATTGATTATTTCTTTCTATTTTTTATATTATATTATATTTTTTATTTATATTACATTATTTTTATATTATAATTTTATTTGAAATTTAAAAATAATTTAAAATTAAAATGATTTATAATAATAATTTTGAAGATTTACAATGGAACATTTTTGAATTTTGAAAATATAAAATAATTGTAGATTATTTATATATCTAAAGTTCTACACTTTTTAAGAGTTATAATTGAAAATTCTCCAATTAAACTATTTACAGTTTGAAATTCTCCAATTTTAACGATTTTCAGTAAAAAATTAGATTTTAAAGATGTATAAATAAAAATTCCTCAATTTTAATGATTTTGAAGATCAAAAGTTAATAGCTTTTAATTCTAAATCTTAAAAATTGACGAAATTTTAAATGTAAGTCATCAAAATTACAGAATTAATAATTTTAAAACTTGAATAGTTTTTAATTGTAAATTAAAAATTAAAAAATCTTAAATTTTAATGATATCCAATTTTGAAGAATTATAATGGAACATTTTTGAATTTTCAAAATATAGAATTGCAAATTATTGATTTTTTTTAAAGTTCTACACTTTTTAAAATTTACAATCGAAAATTCTTAAATTTCAACGATTTGAAGTATAAAATTCTTCAATTTGTAAGATATAAAAATAAAAATTCTTAACTTCTGATGATTTTGAAGATCAAAAGTTTCATAAAGATTTCACAAATATTTCTAAGGATTTCAAAAGATTTCAAGAATTTAAAAGATTTAAAAGATTTTGAAAATTTCAAAACATTTCAAACATTTTAAATGATTTTAATTTTTTTTAGAAGATTTCACAAAGATTTTAACTATTCCAATGATTTTGAACGAACACAAAAGATTTCACAAATATTTCAAAGAATTCATAAGCATTTCAAAATATTTCCAGAATTTCAAAGATTTCAACAAGGGTGCAGTACTCCTGATTTCAAAGATTTTTATCAATTTCAAAATTTGTTAGCAGATTTCACAAAGATTTCAAATATTCGAGTGATTTCAAACGAATACAAAAGATTTCAGAAAGATTTCACAAATATTTCTAAGAATTTCAAAGATTTCAAAAAGATTTCAAAGATTTCAAATAATTTCCAACATTTTAAACGATTTCAATTTTTTAAAGAAGATTTCAAAAGATTTCACAAAGATTAAAAATATTCCAGTAATTTCAAACCAATGAAAAAGATTTCATAAAGATTTCACAAATATTTCTATGGATTTCAAAATATTTGAAGAATTTCATAGATTTCAAAAAGATTTGAAAACATTTCAAACATTTTGAACGATTTCAATTTTTTTTAGATGATTTCAAAAGATTTCACAAATATTTTAAATATTCCAGTAATTTCAAATGAATACAAAAGATTTCAGAAAGATTTCACAAATATTTCTAAGGATTTCAAAAGATTTCAAGAATTTCAAGGATTTAAAAAATTTCAAATCATTTCAGACATTTTAAACGATTTCCATTTTTTTTTAGAAGATTTCAAAATATTTCAAAAATATTTTAAATATTCCTTTGAATTTGAACTCACACAAAAAATTTCAGAAAGATTTCACAAATATTTCAAATATTCCAGTGATTTCAAACGAATACGAAAAATTCCAGAAAGATTTCACAAATATTTCAAAGAATTCATAAGGATTTGAAAAGATTTCAAGAATTTCAAAGATTTCAACAAGGGTGCAATACACCAGATTTCAAAGTTTTTTTATCGATTTCAAAATTTGCTATACGATTTCAAAAGATTTCACAAAGATTTCAAATTATTCCAGTGATTTCAAATAAATACAAAAGATTTCAGAAAGATTTCACAAATATTTCTAAGGATTTCAAAAGTTTTTAAGAATTTCAAAGATTTCAAATCATTTCAAACATTTTAAACGATTTCAATTTTTTTAGAAGAAAATTTCAAAAGATTTCACGAAGATTTCAAATATTCCAGTAATTTAAAACGAATGCAAAAGATTTCACAAATATTTCTAAGGATTTCAAAATATGTCAAGAATTTCAAAGATTTCAAAAAGATTTCAAAGATTTCAAAACATTTCAAACATTTTGAACGATTTCAATTTTTTCAGAGGATGTCAAAAGATTTTGCAAAAATTTTAAATATTCTAGTAACTTCAAACGAATACAAAAGATATCAGAAAGATTTCACAAATATTTCTAAGGATTTCAAAAGATTTCAAGAATTTCAAAGATTTCAAAAGATTTAAAAAAATTTCAAACATTTTAAACGATGTCAGCTTTTTTTAGAAGATTTCAAAAGATTTCATGAAGATTTTAAATATTCCAGTGATTTTGAACAAACACAAAAAATTTCAGATAGATTTCACAAATATTTCAAAGAATTCATAAGCATTTCAAAATATTTCGAGAATTTCAAAGATTTCAGAAAGTTCCAACAAATTTGAAGCGATTTCAAAATATTGCAATAATTTGAAACGAACACAAAGGATTTCATTAACAAAGCTTTAAAAAAAAAGTCACAAATATTTCAAAGATTTCGAAAAATTTCCCAATGACTGTCAAGAATAATAAATTATAAATTTTTATATTAACTTGAAATCGTTTTATTCTATTAAGAATTTTATTATTTGCTTGCAAATTCATCAATTTTATTAAAAAGTCATCCTTTTTTTTTGAAATATCTACAATTACATTATTTGTTAAGAATTCATCGTTTTGTAGAAAATTTAATTATTTGGGTGAATGTTGAACCACTTTATTAAAAAAAATTTGTTGTTGAAGATTCATCATTTTAATTGAAAAATTTTTTTGTTGTTGTTTAAAATTTGTATTTTTTGTTTAAATTAATTTTTTTGATTGCGAATTAAACTATTTCAGTTATGGATTCATTATTTTTGTTGAAATTTCATCTCGTTCGTAGAAAGTTTAATTAATTTGTTGAAAATTCATTTTGTTGGTTGAAGATATAACTATTTTGTTGAAAATTGATTTTTAACTGATAGTTTAAACATTCCATTATTCGTTAAAGGTTGATCATTTTTGTAGAAAATTCATATTTTCTGGGTGAAAATTGAACTACTTTGTAAAAAATTCTTGTTTTTGGCTGAAAAATAAGTTTATGAATTTCATCGAATTCTTCTCATTTACCTTAAATTCCTCTAAATTCATTACAATTTTACGGAAACCAATTGAATTTTTTTGATTAAAAATTTTTCTTCAATTCCTCTGAATTTTTTTACATTTAACTTGAATTGTTTTATAGTCATTAGTCACTTTTTTATAAAAAATTAGTAAGGTTTCAAAGATTTGAAATTATTTTTTTGGAATTCAACCTGAATTCTCATCAATTTGCATAATAGAACTGACGAAAATTTAAGATTTATTAATTTAAAATTTTGTTATTCAATTTATAGGTAAAATAATTAACTTTTAACCAAGAAAAAGGGAATTTTCAACATAATATTACAATTTTTAACTAAACTGATAAAATCTTTGATAAAAAAATTAATTCTCAACGAACAGTGTAATAGTTGATATTTCTACCAAACAAATATTTCAATTTTCAATAGAAAAACTGTTAAATTAAACTAAAAAAATATGAATTTTTAACAAAAGAGTTGAATTTTCAACGAAGAAAGATTGTTCAGTGAATAAAGAAAAAAAATCTCATCCAAAGTGTTGAGTCAACAAAGACAAATTTTTAACAAAATACTTGAATCCTCATCTAAAACAGATTATTTTCAACTAAACAATTTGATTTTCAACCAAAAAATTGATTTTCTTCCAAAAAAATACGATTTTTCAACAACATTGTTGAATTTTCAACAAATTAATTCAATTTTGAACCAAAAAATAAAATTTGTAAATAAAAAATATGAATTCTTAACGAAAAATTTAGTAGTAGACTTTTCAACCGAGAAGAATGAACTTTTAACCAAAAATAGTTGGATTTTCTTATTAATATTAGATTCTATTAATTAAGTTCGCATTTAAGTGGACAAATAAAAAGAAGGGGAAAGACTGTGAAGTCTCCGATAAATAAATAGGAATTTTTATAATTTATAGTCTAGAGAAAAACATTTTAAATAAACATTGAACTTCATTTTTAATACTCGAAAAATTTTATGACACTATTGTGACACTTTTAAAAAAAATTTTGACACTATTTACACTATTTTTTATCTCTAAAGTGAGTCCGAGGCCTGATATTAAAAAAATGTTAATAATGATAATAAACTACGACTTTATACAAATTAACAGGGCTGCCATAGCTTAATTTACTTTAAAAAGTGAAAAAACGAGGTATTTAAACCAGAAAAGTGACCAAAAGTAAATAAAATTGACTAAACGTGACTAATGTGCATTAATAATTTGACCAATGATCCTTTTAATTCAAAATAATTGAAAAGAATTCGATGAAAAAAGTTAAAAATGAAAATAAATTAATGAAATTCATAAAAAATAGAGGAAAATTAAAAAAAAATACAAGTGAAAGGAAAACAATTCCAAAATATTTTTAAAAATTCATTGAATTAATTAAATTTGGAATGAATTGAGAAGAATTCAAGGGAATTTAGAAGAATTTGATGAAATGCCTAAAAATCCAACCTGAGTTCAAAAGACTTCAGAGTAAATTAAAAAAAAAAAAATTTTTAATCCATTGAATTGAGTAGAATTGAATATTGAGTGAATTTAGGAGAATTCACAAAGTAGAATTATTTTTTACCAATTTCAACAAAAATGTAATATTGGATATTTCAACCAAAACAAATTTTAATTTTACATCAAAAATAGTTCAAGTCTACAAAAAAATACGAATTTTCAACAAAATACATGAATTTTCAACAAAACAAGTTAATTGTCAACCAAATAGTTGAATTTTCTACCCAAGTAATTGAATTTTTAAAACAAAAAATACGAATTTTCAACAAATCAGTTACATTTTTAACGAAAAAGATGAATTTTCAACTAAAATGATGAATCTTTAACTGAAATAGTTGAATATTCAGTTTATAAATAAATTTTAAACTAAAAAATAACAATGTTTTAACCAAAGATATGAATTATCAACAAAAAAAAGTTAATTTTTAACAAAATATTTGAATTTTCTGACAAAGTAGTTGAATTTTTAACCCGAAAAGACGAATTTTCGACAAAAAAAATGACTCACAAAATTATTGAATTGTGTATAAAGTAGCCCTTTTATTCCAATAATTGAATTCTCAACAAATAATATTAATCTTCAACAACAACAAATTAATTTTAAACCAAAAGCATTACATAATTTAAAACCCAAAATATTAATTTTCAACCGAGAAGATTCATTTTCTACCGTAAAAATTAATTTTCAACAATAGTTACATTTTTAATTAAAAAATTAATTTTTTACAAAAAAAAGAAACGAATTTTCGACGAAATAGTTAAATTATCAAGCAGAGTTTAATTTTCAAATAAAAATAATACTATAGAATCAAAGATGGAATAGTTACATTTTCAGTGGAAAAAATAAATTTTCAACAAAAAAAAATAAAAGAATTTTTAATTAAAAATATGATATTTCAAGCAAGAACATTAATTTTCTACGAAAAAAGACGCATTTTTGACCAAATAAGTGAAATTTCATATAAAAAAAGATAAATTTACTGTAAAAATAAAACAGTTAAATTATTAGTTGAACAAATTAATTTTTAACAAAATAAAAGAATTTTCCATCAAAATATTTTCATTTTCAACCAAAAAGATTAATTTCCAGTAATAAGATTAATTTATACCGAAAACGACGAATTTTTAATAAAATACATGAATTTTCAACCAAATATTTTAATTTTGAACTTGTGAAGATAAATTTTCAATTAAGAATGGAATAGTTACATTTGAAAATGAAAAAATTAACTTTTTTACAAAAAAATTAAATTTCAATATAATAGATTCATTTTGAAGCAAATAGTTGAATTTCTAACTAAAAAGATAAATATGCAATCAAAAACAGAATAGTTTAATTTTTAGTTTTAAAAAATGAATTTTCAACCGACAAAAGAGAACGAATTTTTCACCAAAAATAAGATATTTCAAGTAAGAAGATTATTTTTCTATATTAAAAAACGAATTTTTAACAAAATACATACATTTTCAACTAAAAAAATATTACTTTTCAACTAAAAATGGAATAGTTACATTTTATATTTAAAAAATTATTTTTTTACAAAAAAAAAAAAAATGTTAAACGAAATAGTTAAATTTGTAAGCAAATAGTTAAACTTTCAACTGAAAAAAGATTAATTTTCAACTAAAAATGGAATAGTTATATTTTATATTAAAAAAATTAATTTTTTACAAAAAAATGAATGTTCAACGAAATAGTTAAATTTTTAAGCAAATAGTTCAATTTTCAACTTACAAATTTAAATTTACAATAAAAAATAAAACAGTTTAATTTTCAGTTAAACAAATTAATTTTTAACCAAAAAAATACACGAATTTTCAACAAAATACTTAAATTTTTTACCAAAATATTTCAATTTTTTATCAAAAGGATTAATTTTCAAGTAAGAAGATTAATTTTCTGCCCTTAAAAATGAATTTTTATCAAAATGCATTAATTTTAAACAAATAGTTGAATTTTCAACTAAAAAGATAAATTTTCAACCAAAAATGGAGTAGCTAAACTTTATATCCCCTTTGGTTAGCAATTCAACTATTTTGTTGAAAATCTACTAATTTTTGAAAAATTCAACTATTTTGATAAATTCATCATTTTTCGTCGAAAATTCAACTATGTCGTTAGAAATTCATCCTTTTGGATTAAAAATTCATCTTTAGCGGTAGAAAAGTCATTTTTCTTGGTTAAAAAGTAACTTTTTTGTTAAAAATTCATCTGTCTTCGAAAAAATTCCTCTTTTTGGCTTGAAAATTTTACTATTTTGTTAAATCTTCAACTACTTGGCAACTGTTTGTTTAAAAATTATTTGTTTATTGTTGAAAATTTATCTTTTTGTGTTAAAAATTCCTCTCTGTGGGTATAAAATCTCTTTTGCTTGAAAATTCAACTATTTTGTTGGAAATGCAATATATTTCGGCTGAAATCTTAATAATATAAAGTGTTTTGTATTGAATTCAATATGTTATTCACATTAATTTTTTTTAAAGAATTTATAAACGTAAAATCAGTCTTTAGCCAACGACTGCGTTACTTTGGAGAGATGGACGGAGGTAAAAAAAGTCAAAAATTGGTAACGCAGTTTAGATATAACCCATAACTGTAAAAATTATCCGCGTGAGAAGAAAGTGACTTGGCGCCGCCAGGCCTTCGAAAAAAGTACCCTGGCGGCACCAGGTGGTGGTGCCTGGTGCCGCCACGAACTTTCAACAAATTACAAAAATTTTTAACATAATGGATGCCACCGATTTACTATAGCAAGTTTAGCATAATAAATCAGCGTTCGTCTCTGATGTTGACTGATTGGGAGTGGCTACCTCGACCAGTTGGATTACCAGATGTACCTGACTACCCAAAAAAAAAAAAAAAAAAAAAAAAAAAACTAGAACCAGAACCACGAACCACTGCCAATCAAGCAGCATTCACTGGCTGCTAGTATAACTGCTCAGAACTTAATTAAGCGCCCGAGTACTTTAACATTTCGCCAACTCGATCGGCGGTCACGTGCGAACCATCGCTTAATATTCCGCGACCACTCTGGCCAAATCAGCCCCTCATAAGCACGTCCCACGCCTGGAAAATCTCATCATTTTTTTTTCGTTTTGGGAAAATTCCGAAATTTTTTTTTTAGATTTTTGGGTTTATTCACTTCGCATTAAATGCAGGTTGATCAAATTATTTCCGAAATATTTGCAACGGTTTTATAGAGATTTCTGATTTTTTAATCCATCCACATCCAAGTCATTTCCGCCCATCTTAAAATTTGGAATATGTCCCTCAGAAGAAATTTTTTGCATTTTTTTTAAACAACAATTTTTTAATTTTTCAATAATAATTCAAGTATAAATCGAATTTCGAAAGCCAGAGAGATTTATAGTGTAATGTAGAAAAATTGAGATTTCCTCCTCACTCTGAAATTCAAAAATGTTTAAAAACTTCCTTGTGGAATATTTATTCTTTTTGTTGAAAATTAATTTTGTTAACTTAAAAATTGGGCTATTCTAATTTAAGATTATTCATTTAAATGAAAAGTTCATCTCTTTGTTTGAAAATCCAACTATTTTTGGTAGAAAGTTAAACTCTGGTGCAAAAATTATTTTTTTGGTTTGAAAATTAAACTGTCTGGATGAAAAGTAACTTTTTTGTTGCGAATTCATATTTGCGGGTTAAAAATTTCATTGTTTTTTGAAAAAATTGTCTTTTTGGTTTGAAAATCCTTGGGTTAAAATTTCATCTCTTTCGTTGAAAATCCAACTTTTTTTGTTCAAATTAATTTTCAACTAAAAATTCAGTTGTTCTAGTTTAAGATTCATAATTGGACTTGAAAATTCATCTCTTTGGCTGAAAATTTAACTATTTGGTTAAAAAGTAACTTTTTTGTTGAAAATTCATATTTGCGGGTTGAAAATTCCACTGTTTTATGATTTTTTTTTTATTTGAAAATTTGTATTATTTGGAGGATTTAACATCTTTTTTGTGCAAAATCCTGATATTTTATTTAAAAATTGATTTTTTAACTAAAAATTTAGCTGTTGTGGTTTAATATTCATCATTTTAGTTCAAAATTCATCTCTTTGGTTGAAAATTCAACTATTTGGTCAAAAAGTAACTTTTTTGTTGAAAATTTATATTTTTGGGTTGAAAATTCCACCATTTCTACAAAATTCATCTTGTCGATTTGAAAATTTGGATCTTTTTGTAGAAATTTAATCTCTTTTGTTGAAAATCCTCTTTTGTTAAAATTTGGATCTTCTGATAGAAATTTAATCTCTTTTGTTAAAAAATTCAACTTTTTTAGGTTGAAAACTAATTTTTTTAACTAAAAATCCAGTTATTTTAGTTGACCATTCATTATTATATTTGAAAATTATCTCTTTGACTGAAAATTCAACTATTTTGTTAAAAAGTATCTTTTTTGTTTAAAATTCCTATATGCGTGTTGAAAATTCTGATGTTTTCAAAAAAAAATTCGTCTTTTCGATTTGAAAATTTGAATCTTTTGGTAGAAATTTTATCTCTTTTGTTTTGTATTCTTTGGAGGATATTTAATCTTTTTTGTTCAAAATCCAACTTTTTTTGCTTCAAAATTAATTTTTTCAACTAAAAATTTAGCATTCTGGCTTAATATTCATCATTTTAGTTCAAAACTCATCTCTTTGATTTGAAAGTCAACCATTTGGTTAAAAAATAAAAATTTTGTTGAAAATTCATATTTGCGGGTAAATTATACTGTTTTCTAAAAGGTTCGTCTTTTTGATTTAAAAATTTAAATCTTTCGGTGGAAATTTCATCTATTTTATTCAAAAATTAACTTTGTTTAGTTGCAAATTAATTTTTCAAAATAGAAATTCAGCCATTGATCTCAAATATGTCTTTTAGGTTTAAAAATGCAATAAATTCAAAAAGTTTGGCTGTTTTGTAAAACAAATCGTAGTTTCGGCTCCAAAATTCAACAATCTGATAGAAAATTTAACTATTTGGTCGAAAGTTGAACTACTTTATTGAAAATTTAATATTGCAGTCAGATTTTTACGATAACATTCAAAGGTCGCTCAAGGTCATTTTGTTGAGAAAATGTTTATTTAATTTAATTTTCTCTAGTTTTTTATTGAGGAACAGTGTCAATTTATTCATTGCTGCAAAAAAATTATTAAAGTGGTTTTATAACTGTGTGTCATACTACTTCAAGGTGTGTTTCATATTACTTTGAGGTTATTCAAGGTCATTTTGCGAAAAATGGTCATTCAAATTTTTTTTTTCTTTTTCATGGTAGTCATTTTTTTTTTAATTTTGCATTAAATTAAAAATAGAAAACCTTAAAAACAGTAGGATATTGTAGTTTCATCAATATATGATTAAATTTAGTTGTCAAATTATAATGACGAAGAATTAATGATCATGAATGCCTAAGCAGAGATAATGATTTACCTTTACGAAAAAAAAGAGGAAAACTTAGTTAGACATAAACAAACACCTAATATACAAATTTTAGCTTTGTTTTTTCTTTATCAAATTTACAAAAAAGTTTTATTTTTCGCGAAATGACCTTGAATGCTCTTCAAATAGTAGAATACCAGATCGAAAGACTTGATAGCTCCACAATTTTCAGTTTAAACGATTATTAGTGAAACAATGTTTTATTAAATGCCTCCTGGATAAATTAAAAACAATGAAAAATAAAAAAATAATGTAGTCCAATTCGGACCTTCAACATTAGAAGGTTTTAGAACGAGGCATTGAAAATTAAATTATTCTTTATTTGAAAATGTTTCACAATATTCAGAATTTCAAACTCAACTTAGAAAAAAAAACAATTACGAATTGAAAATTAAGTATTGGGCGATTTTTAGTTGAAGATTTAAAAAAATGAATAACTTAAAATTAAAAAAGTATTTTATTAGAAGATTTCCAGAATGAATAATAGTTCTAAATAAAGTGTTGGAAAATAAAAAATTTGAAATTAATAAGTATAAAATAATTGTGTTGTTTAAAATAAAAATAGATAAAAATAGAAATATCTGAAATTGCGTTCTAAATTTTCATTTTGAACGCTGAATTTTCGATTTTTGTCTTTCATAAGTTTGGATTTAGATAAATATAATCAAAATTTTCAAAATTTTGATTATATAAATGATTTAAATGTACTCAAAATATTCGAAATTTCTGAGAGTTTGTGTATAAAAAAGTTTTTGTACCACAATCAATGGTAATTAAAAATTTTGTTATTTTGAAATGAAGTTCGGATTCGATTGATTTTCAACGTTCCGCAGTATACATTTTTCTATTATAAATGATCAGCATTGAACATTTATATTTTATAATTATTTTGATGTAATAACAATTTGAAATTCTAGACTTTCAGAAGCTTTGACTCTGAAACATTCAATTTAGTTTTCAATTTCAAATTATTCAATTTTGAACGATTTTATTTAGAAATACTAATACCATTTCAATTCCTTTGAATTTTACATAGTCCAGTATTCAAAATTATGATATGAAATTATTCAATTCTGAAAATTTTGAAATTGTGCTATTTTTAAGAATTTAATCTGAAATCATTCGATTTCGAGATTCTTTATTCCAAAATAAAATTGTTTAATTTAAAACGCTTTGAATAAAAAATGATACAATTTCAACTCCTTTCTGATGAAACTGCTCAATTTTCAAAATTTTATTCTTAATTTTTTGAGCTTCTCATTTAATTTATTTTTCATTTCAAACACTTTCAATTCCAAATTTTTAATTTCAAACGCTTTTATTGAAAAAATGATTGGAGTTCAATTATTTTTTATTCCATTCGAAAGATTGTCCTTTTTTCAAAATTGTACCTGATCTAAATTTGTTTGTTTCAGAACATTTTCATTTAAATGATTGAATATATTAATTATTGTTGGAAATTTTTAAAAAACTCCTAATATTTAAAACTTTTTTGAATCATGGAGGAAAAAATTTGTTGAGGAATTACCGACTTCGTTCCGAAGTGGCGGATATGAGAAAAGTAATTAAGGACCTACTTTTTATCAATACTATATAGAACTTTTCCTTGGAGAATTAAAAAAATTCTCAAAGAATTCTTAAACAGGGCAATGATTTTTTTAGGGGGAATTTAAAAAAATTACGAAATTTATGTAAGTCAAGTGAAAACAAAGTGGAAGACTGGATAACTTACAATAAATGTACATATTATTACCTTAATTATAATTGCACTTATTAGAAATTAAATACATATTACGAAACCTAGGAGAAGACATTATATTATATTGTAAGAGTTGAAACAGAAAAAATAGGATTATAGAAGAATCTGGCAGGAATCGAACACGGATCTCTGGAACTTCAGCAAGATGATTTTCTACTCTAGTAAACTGAATTATGAGAATGGGAATTTCATCGACAACATGAAATAAATGCTAAGAAAATCATTCGTAATTAATATCTCGATCAATTATTCATAGTTATAAATCTAGTTTTTTAATAACTGGCATATTTTACGTACTGAACTGAAATATACCTGATGTGGAAATAAAAAATGATAAAATTATGCCCGTTAAGTCCATGTACAAGGCAGTGAATTCGTCAACATTATTTGTAATTATCATTTCTAGCTTTTACCTCACCGATTTTTCATATTTATTATCAGTTCGGTAATTATTGTGGAACTTTTCGAGTTTTTTTTTGTTGCTGAAAAGTCATTTAGCATTCGACAACTTTTTCTCATATCTGCCACTTCGGAAAAAATGTGGTAATTTCTCAAGAACAAATTTTTTCCGATAGTGATTTAAGGGGTTAGGATCAGTCGCAAGGCCAAAGAAATCGTTTTTTTAAAGAATTTTGTTTGAAAACAGGTTTTAATACTTATTGACAACTGTTCTGCAGTTCGAATAATACACATTACAAGAAGTTACAGTAATTTTTGAGGATAAGAATATCGATAAACAAGCAAGTTATAGTTAATCTGCCAGAGGTAAAAAAAAAGTGTTTTGCGGTGCGCATCGTAACTCTTTTAATATTTTGGATTTTTTCCTTTCCCTATTTGGAAAATTTAATAATCTGAATGGTTTGGCTTCAGAATAACAAAAAAAAAAAAAAAAATGAAAAGTGTAAATAGGACTATGTGGAAAAGTAGCATATTAGTACCCTGAAAAAATAGAATTAGTTCAGAATCGATCGATAAACAGTTGGTTGGTAAACGGTTGGTTGAAAATTAAATTACTTATTTTTTTCGACAATGACTAATTTGTTGAAAACTGTTTTTGTTTTGAGTCAAATATTTCATTCTTGGTAGAAAACTTATATTTTTTAGTTAAAAATTCAGCTATTTGGTTAAAAGTTCATGCATTTTGTTAAAAATTAATCTGTTTGATTGAAAATTCATTTGTTTGGTTGAAAATCAATCGTTTTAACTAACAATTGAACGATTAAATTTTTGATTGCAAATTTATTTATTTTCTTTTTTTGTAACATCCACTATGTGATGGAAAATTGGTTTCTTTTTAAAAATATTCTGCAGAAAATCCTTTTTTTTTTTTGGTTAACTATTCCATCGTTGGTTGCAAATTTATCTTTTTTAGTCGAAAAACGCGCGTTAACAAAATATTTTTCTTTTTCATCTTTTATATTTTTGGTTGAAAATTCAAATACTTTATCAAAAATATATTTCTTCGGACGAAATCTAATTAGTTGAAAACTGTTTTTGTTTTGATCAAATATTCCATTCTTGGTCAAAAACTTGTTCTTTTCAGTTCAAAATTTAACTCTCTGTTTGAAAATTCATTTTTTTTAGGTCGAAGGTTTATAATTTTACCTGAAAATTCATTTCTTCAGTTGAAAATTTAAATATTCTGTAGAAAATCCTTTTCTTTTTTGGTTAACAATTCCATCTTTGGTTGAAAACTCATTACTTTCAATTGAAAATTCAACCATTTCGTTGAAAATTAATCTGTTTGGCAGACTAATTTGTTCAAAACTTTTTTTTTTGCTCAAATATTCCATTCTTGGTTGAAAATGTATCTTTTTCAGTTGAAAATTCTAATATTTGATTAAAAATTCGTTTTCTTTTAGGTCGAAGTTTCATCATTTTATCTGAAAATTCATTTCTTCAGATGAAAATTTGAATATTTTGTCAAACATTTTGTTTAACTATTCCAACTTTGGTTTGAAATTGATCTTTTTTTATCAAAAATTCAACTATTGAGTCGAAAATTTATGTGTTTTAGATGAACAATCATCATATTATCTGCAGATGTCTTTTATTAGTTGAAAATTTGACTATTTTGTTCAAAACTTTTCTTTGTAAACTATTCCATTCTTGGTTGAAAATTTATCTTCTTTAGTTGAAAATCCAACTATTTGATTAAAATTTCATGTATTTTGTTGAAAATTAATCCGTTTGGTTCAAAAATTTCTTCTCCGTTAGAAAAGCAAGTTTTCAAAATAAAAAATAAACTATTCTATTCTTTATTTAAAATTTATATTTTTAGTTGAAAATTAAACTATTTTCTTGAAAAATTAATCATCTGGGTTAAAAATTCATCATTTTGATTTAAAATTCAATTGTCTGACTGAAAATTTGATTTTTTTAGGTCAAAGATTTATAATTTTATCTGAAAATTCATTTCTTCAGTTGAAAATTTAACTATGTTGTTAGAATTCTTTTTTTTGTTTACATATTTAATCTTCTTGGTTGAAAATGCATCTTATTTTATTAGACATTTATTTTTTGTACAAAGACTAATTTGTTGAAAACTGTTTTTGTTTTGGTAAAATATTCCATTTTTGGTTGAAAATTGATCTTCTTAAGTTGAAAATCTAACTATTTGGTGAAAAGTTTATGTTTTTTTTAAAAAAATAATCTTCATAGTTGAAAATTCATCTCTTTTGTAGAAAATCAATTTTGTTAACTGAAAATTAAACTTTTCAATTTTTGGTTAAATATTTATCTTTTTTAGTTGAAAATTCAACAATTTGATTACAAATTCATTTTTTGTCAAGGATTTATAATTTAGTCTGAAAATTTATTTCTTCAGTTGAAAACCTAACTATTTTGTTGAAGAAAATTATTTTTTTTGTTAACCTTTTTCATTTTTGGTTAAAAATTTATGTTTTTTAGTCGAAAATTTAACTATTTAGTTAGCAATTAAAATTTTTTTTTTGTAAATTAATTATTTCAACTGAAAATGAAAAAATTTCATTTTTGGTTGAAAATTTATCTTTTTGATTGAAAATTTAACTATTTGATTGAAAATTCATTTTTTTTGTTGAAGATTCGTCATATTATCTGAACATTCATTTTTTTAGTTTGAATTATTTTTTTGAGAATTATTCCATTTTTGGTTAAAAGTGCAACTATTTGGTTAAAAGTTCATCTTTTATGTTGAAAATTAATCTGTTTTCTTGAAAATTTATTTCTTCGATTGAAAATCAATTTTTGAAAATCAAAACTTAAAATATTTTATTTTTTGTTGAAAATTGATCTTTTTTACTTGAAAATTCATGTATTTTGTTAAAAATTTATTTTTTGATCGAAGATTTTCGATTTTATCTGAAAATTCATTTCTTCAATAGAAAATTCAACTATTTTGTTTTTTGCTTGAAAATTTATCTTTTTTAGTTGAAAATTGAACTATTTGATGCAAATTAATTTTTTGTCAAAAATTTGTAATTTTATTTGAAAATTTATTTCTTCAGTTGAAAATCTATTTTGTTGAAGAAAATTATTTTCTTTTTTGTTAACCTTTTTAATTTTTGGTTAAAAATTTATCTTTTGTAGTCGAAAATTGGACTATTTGGTTGAAAATTAATTCGTTTCGTTGAAAATTAATTTCTCAGGTTGAAAATTTAATTATCTTTTTGATTGAAAATTCAACTATTTCATTACAAATTAATTTTGTTGTTGTTGAAAAGTTATTTTTTTGATTGAAAATTTATCTATTTAATTGAAAATTAATTTTTTGGTTGCAAATTTCTATTTTTGATTTAAAATTTAACTATTTTTCGGAGGAAAAATTTTCTGAAGAAAAAATTTTTTCCCCAAAATGTCAAAAGCACTATCGGCTTCAATAACAACAATAACATTACAAATTTCGAAAATAAATTTTCTAAGAAAAAACATTCTGAACCAAAAATGTTTTCACAAAAATGTCAAAAGCACTATCGGCTTCAATAACAACAATAACATTAAAAATTTCGAGAGTAAATTTTCTGAGGAAAAGTTTTCTGAAGAAAAAATTTTTCGCCAAAATTGTCAAGAGCGCTATCGGCTTCAATAACAACAATAACATAACAAATTTCGATAGTGAATTTTCTGAGGAAAAATTTTCGGAAGAAAAACTTTTTTCCTAAAATTGTCAAAAGCACTATCGGCTTCAGTAACAACAATAACATTAAAAATTTCGACAATAAATTTTCTGAAAATAAAACTTTTTTCCCGAAAATGTCAAAAGCACTATCGGCTTCAAAAACAAAAATAACGTTAAAATTTTCGATTGTAAATTTTCTGCGGAAAAATTTTCTGAAGAAAAATTTTTTTCCCAAAAATGTCAAAAGCATAATCGGCTTCAATAACAACAATAACATTAAAATTTTCGATTGTAAATTTTCTGCGGAAAAATTTTCTGAAGGAAAATTTTTTGTTCAAAAATTTCAAAACCGCTACCGGCTTCAGTAAACACAATAATATTAAAAATTTCGATAGAAAATTATATGAGGAAAAATTTTCTGAAGAAACAATTGTTCCTAAAAATGACAAAAACGCTATCGGCTTTAGTAACAACAATAACATTGAAAACTTCAATTGTGAATTTTCCGAGGAAAAATGTTCTGAAGAAAAAATTTTTTACCAAAAATTTCAGAAGCACTATCGGCTTCAATAAAAACAATAACATTAAAAATTTCGATAGTGAATTTTCTGAGGAAAAATTTTCTGAAGAAAAAATTTTTTCCCAAAAATGTCAAAAGCGCTGTCGGCTTCAGTAACCACAATAATATTGAAAACTTCAATTGTGAATTTTCCGAGGAAAAATTTTCTAAAGAAAAAATTGTTTCCCAAAAATGTCAAAGGCGCTATCGGCTTCAATATAAACAATAACATTAAAAATTTCGATAGTGAATTTTCTGAGGAAAAATTTTCTGAAGAAAAAATTCTTTCCCAAAAATGTCAAAAGCGCTATCGGCTTCAATAACAACAATAACATCAAAAATTACGAGAGTAAATTTTTTAAAGAAAAAATTTTTTCCAAAAAATTTCAAAAGCACTATCGGCTTCAATAACGGCAATAACATTAAAAATTTCGAAAGTAAATTTTCTGAGGAAAAATTACCTGAAGAAAAAATTTTTTCCCAAAAATGTCAAAAGCACTATCGACTTGAATAACAACAATAACATTGAAAACTTCGAGAGTAAATTATATAAGGAAAAATTTTTTGAAGAAAAACTTTTTTTCCCAAAAATGTCAAAGCACAATCGGCTTCAATAACAACAATAACATTAAAAATTTCGATGGTGAATTTTCTGAGGAAAAATTTTCTGAAGAAAAAATTTTTTCCCAAAAATGTCAAATGCACTATCGGCGTCAATAACAAGAATAACATTAAAAATTTCGAGAGTAAATTTTCTGAGGAAAAATTTTTTGAACAAAAAATTTTTTCCCCAAAAATGTCAAAAGCACTATCGGCTTCAATAACAACATAACCATTAAAAATTTCGACAGTAAATTTTCTGAGGAAAAATTTTCTGACGAAAAAATTTTTTGCCAAAAATGTCAAAAGCGCTATCGGCTTCAATACCAACAATAACATAAACAATTTCGAGAGTAAATTTTCTGAGGAAAATTTTTTTGAAGAAAAAATTTTTTCCCAAAAATGTCAAAAGCGGTATCGGCTGCCATTACAACAATAACATTAAGAATTTCGAAAGTAAATTTTCTGAGGATAAATCTTCTGAAGAAAAATTTTTTTCCAGAAATGTCAGCAGCACTACCGGCTTCAATATCAAAAATAGAATTAAAAATTTCGAAAGTAAATTATGCAAGGAAAAATTTGTTGAAGAAAAACTTTTGTTCTCAAAAATGTCAAAAGCATTATCGGATTCAATAACAACAATAACATTAAAAATTTCAATAGTAAATTATATAAGGAAAAATTTTTGGAAGAAAAACTTTTTTTCCCAAAAATGTCAAAGCACAATCGGCTTCAATAACAACAATAACATTAAAAATTTCGAGAGTAAATTTTCTGAGGAAAAATTACCTGTAGAAAAAATCTTTTCCCAAAAATGTCAAAAGCACTATCGGCTTCAATAACAACAATAACATTATAATTTTTTATTGTAAATTTTCTAAGGAAAAATTTTCTGAAGGAAAAATTTTTTCCCAAAAATGTCAAAAGCACTATCGGCTTCAATAACAACAATAACATTAAAAAATTCGATTGTAAATTCTCTGAGGAAAAATTTTCTGAAGAAAAAACTTTTTCCCAAAAATGTCAAATGCACTATCGGCTTCAATAACAACAATAGCAATAAAAAATTCGATAGTAAAAATTCTGAGGAAAAATTTTCTCAAAAATGTCAAAAGCACTATCGGCTTCAATAACAAAAATAGCATTAAAAAATTCGATAGTAAATATTCTGAGGAAAAATTTTCTGGAGAAAAAATTTTTTCTCAAAAATGTCAAAAGCACTATCGGCTTCAATAACAACAATAACATTAAAAAATTCGATAGTTAATTCTCTGAGAAAAAATTTTCTTGAGACCAAATTTTTTCCCCAAAAGGTCAAAAGCACTATCGACTTCAATAACAACAATAACATTAAAAAATTCGATAGTAAATTTGCTGAGGAAAAATTTTTTGCAGAAAAAATATTTTCCCAAAAATGTCAAAAGCACTATCGGCTTCAATAACAACAATAGCATTAAAAAATTCGATAGTAAATATTCTGAGGAAAAATTTTCTGGAGAAAAAATTTTTTCTCAAAAATGTCATGATTTCTCAATTTGGGTGTGTTGATGAGCGCCTTATCGCTTAAGAAAGTCAGTGCGCGAGCAGCCGTGAATCGCGATAGATTGTTGTACGATCATTGCGAATCAGTAATATTATTGACTCTAAAAAGACATTGAACTTAAGATCTTACCAAAAAAATGTCTAAAATTACGAGTAAGTGATCAGTGTTTTTTTTTTAATAGTCTTAGTCTGTCAAAGTTTTGAAAATTGAATAAGACTTGTGATTCTAATTAACTCTCACGATTCTTCTCTGACTATTCCTGATCTGGAAAAATTATTTTTTTTTTTTTGCGTAAACTTTAAACAGTGATTATTCTTTCCCAAAATGGGAGATGAAATTTTCTTGAAACCAGCTAAAACTCTCATTAAATTACGCATCGAATAAGCCCTAACGAAGATATTTTTCACATTTTGAAGAGAATATACCACTTGAGAATCGATGCAAAGAATTGCAAAATGCAAGAATTTATCGAATTTTATACCTATAATTCAACTTGTGACACGACCTACGTCTCAAGGTCTTATCTTTCATTTAAGCCAATAAAACTTGAACAATCTCCACAGATTCCTGAAATATGTATTGAAATGTCCAGGTCTTAAACTTCAATTTTCAGTCGACGATTACTACTCTCGGCCGCGAAATCGGTGATCGCCGAGAATAGCTCAGATTTTGTTTCTTAACTTCAATTCGTGTTGTGACTTACTACACTGATGGAAAAAACTGAAACTGACAGTATGTAATCTGTGGGTTACTATTGTTGGTTACAAGTCTGTGGTAAAAAAGCTGATAGTACTTGAGTTTTATCATACAAACAAATTCATAAAACCCCACCATCTCATCCAATATGGCGGCTAACGGTTTCAAATTAAAGGAAAACTTTGTTTTGATTGTATGCTTTCAAATCCCTGACTCAACATTTGATTCCCTTTAGGGAAATTTTTTGCATGTTTACCCGGCTATACCCTTAACAAAAAAAGTTATAAAATAAAAATTTTCTTCTCGTTTGGCTCGACCGTTGGCACAACTCTCGTCTAAGATCTTTACAGAACAGTGTGACCTTTATGTTTCCTTCCTGGAATACGTATGACATTCTAGTGACACAACAGTTCTATCACTCTGTTCTATATTAGTTACATTACAGAATTCCAGAACTGTTACATATTCTTACAGTAGCAGCGCTACAGAACAGTGTGACCCTTATGTTCCTTTCATGTAACACGTGTGACATTCTAGTGACATAACAGTTATATCACTCCGTTCTATATTGGTTACATGACATAATTCCATAACTGTTACATATCCTTACAGTGACAGCGTTACACAACAGTGTGACATTTATGTTCCTTTCTTGGAACACGCGTGACATTCTAGAGACATAACAGTTCTATCATTCTATTCTTTATTAGTTGTATAACAGAATTCCAGAACTTTTACATATAATTACAGTAAAAGCGTTAGAGAACAATGTGACCGGTACGTTCCGTTCCTGGAACACTTGTGACATTCTAGCGACATAACAGTTCCATCACTCTGTTCTATATCAGCTACATCACAGAATTCTAGAACTGTTAAATATCCTGACAGTAACAGAGTTACAGAAAAATGTGACCTTTGAATTCCGTTTCTGGAACACGTATGACATTCTAGTGACACAACAGTTCTATCATTCAGTTCTATATTGGTTACATTACGTAATTCAAGAACTGTTACGTATCCTTACAGTAACAGCGTTACAGAACAGTGTGACATTTAGGTTCCTTTCTTGGAAAACATGTGACATTCTAGAGCTATAACAGTTCGGTCACTCTGTTCTACGTTAGTTACATTACAGAATTCCAGAACTGTTACATATCCTTACAGTAACAGCGTTACAGAACAGTGTGACTTTTATGCTTCTTTCTTGAAACACGTCTGACATTCTAGAGACATAACAGTTCTATCACTCTGTTCTGTATTAGTTACATTACAGAATTCCAGAACTGTTACGTATCCTTGCAGTAACAGCGTGCCAGAACAGTGTGACCTTTATGTTCCTTTCTTGGAACATGTATGACATTCTAGTGACATAACAGTTCTATCACTCAGTTCTATATTAGTTACATTACACAATTCCAGAACTGTTACATATCCTTATAGTAACAGCGTGCCAGAAAATTGTGATCTTCACGTTGCGTTCTTGGAACACGTCTGACATTCTAGAGACATAACAGTTCTATAACTCTGTTCTATATTAGTTACATTACAGAATTCCAGGACTGTTACATATTCTTGGAGTAACAGCGTTGCAGAACAGTGCGACCTTTATGTTCCTTTCTTGGAACACGTGTGATATTCTAGTAATATAACAGTTCTATCACTCTGTTCTATATTGGTTACATTACAGAACTCCAAAACTGTTACGTATCCTTACAGTAACAGCGTGCCAGAACAGTATGACCTTTACGTTCCTTTCTTGGAACACGTGTGACATTCTAGAGACACAACAGTTCTATCACTCAGTTCTATATTAGTTACATTACAGAATTCCGGAACTGTTACAGATCCTCAGAGTAACAGCGTTACTGAAAAGTGTGACCTTCATGTTCCTTTCTTGGAACATGTATGACATTCTAGTGACATAACAGTTCTATCATGCTGTTCTGTATTAGTTACATGACAGAATTCCAGAACTATTACGTATCCTTACAGTAACAGCGTGCCAGAGCAGTGTGACCTTTATGTTCCTTTCTGGGAACACGTGTGACATTCTAGTGACATAACAGTTCTATCACTCAGTTCTATATTAGTTACATTACAGAATTCCAGAACTCTTACATATCATTAGAGTAACAGTGTTTCAGAACATTGTGACATTTATGTTCCTTTCTTGGAACACGTGTGACATTCTGGAGACATAACAGTTCTATCACTCAGTTCTATATTAGTTACATTACAGAATTCCAGAACTGTTACATATCCTTAGAGTAACAATATATTCATTTATACAAACCTTAATTTGAAATAATGCCAAGATATAGATAATGTGCCAAAACATAGTAAAAATATGGGTGAATTTATTCCTTGACCTGGAATTTTACAATTTTTTAGCAGAAAAATATGCCTTTTCGTCTGTTTCGTCATTTCGGCTTAAAAATGCATCTCTTGCTGAAGAAATGTAACCCTTTTCGACTAAAAATGCAAATGTTTGGCTAAAAATTCTACTCTTTCGTTTACAAAAAAAAATTTTCGTTAAAAAATTAACTATTTTGTAGAAAATTCGTATTTTTGGCCCATAAAATGCAAGAAATAAAGAGCTAATCTAAGTATTTGGTTTAAAATAAATGCATTTTGTTCCGAACTTATCTTTCTTGTAGAAAATTGATTTGGCAATTTTGAGAACTTACCTTTTTTGGTTTAAGAATTAACTATATGGTTGAAAATTTCCCTCTTTCGCGTGAAGCTCCTCCTCCTGGTTGAACTACTACATACTTTGTTGAGAACTCATGTTTTTCGTTAAAAATGCAACTACTTTATTGAAAATTTACGTATTTTTTTAATTCATAGAAAGCGGTAAGATTTTAACCCCCCTCCCTCTTCAGTGTCTATCGTTTTTTTGCGCATGTGTCATGAAGAAATTTGCAAAAAAAATTCAATTGGCAAAAATCCAAAGAAATTAATTGCTAACCTAAAATGATTAATTTTCCACCAAAAAGGCGAATTTTGAATGAAATACATAAACTTATGCAAATATTGCTACAGTAATATGAATTTGACAATATTTGGTGGAATACAACAATTCAAATGTTTACAAATAAAGTAGGTGCACAAATTCCAAATTTTGGCAGTTTAAAGCAAAATGAACGATTTCGATTAATTTTCGAGTTAGTCGCCAACATAATTAAAAATATATTGAATCTACAGCTATTTCGGTTTAAAAGCCGATTTCTTATATGTGGAAGTGTAAAAAAATGTATTTGTATATCTTGACGGAATATTAACATTTAAGTTGTCCTTTTCTACCAAATATTCGGAAAGATATATTATCTTTACGAATATTTGCAGCAATTAGAACAACTCTGAACTCGGACCAACTATGAAGAAACGTGGCATTCAAACATTTTCCTACAAAACCTATTTGCAAAAATTTTTACTGTCAATTGTTTAATTATTTTCGTCATAGGTAAATAATTTTTAATGTATAGAAAACTTTTCCAAGCGAATAATTGAAAAGTTATAAATTCAAAATAATCACTGTAACTGCAATTTTAAAATATGTCAAATTGGTGAATTTCCGGTGAATTTCTAGCTATATGTCCGAAGATGGAAATCCATATTCAAAGGATTTTTCGAGTGAGAGTGGAGGGGGTAAAATTATTGTTTAAAAAGGAAGTTTATAAATTTTTCAAATTTTTCTGCATTCTGTTATATTCGAGGAACGATATCTGGTTGTCATTTGTGACAAATTATTGTTCTCCTATTTTTTAAACCAGTAGAAAATGTTATAAGCAATATAATCTTTTAAATAATGAATTTTTTTTTCGTGATTCAAAAACCTCCTAGAGATATGACCAAGACGCATCCAACGATACCTTTAGATTTTTTTTCGGACTATTAGTTCGTTCTAGCTTTATGTCCCAAGATGGAAATCCATATTCGAAGGATTTTTCGAGTGAGAGTGGAGGGGGTAAAATTATTGTTTAAAAAGGAAGTTTATACATTTTTTAAATTTTTCTGCATTCTGTAATATTCGAGGAACGATATCTGGTTGTCATTTGTGACAAATTATTTTTCTCCTACTTTTTAAACAAATAAATAATGTTATGAACAATATAACTGTTTAAATAATGAATTTTTTTTCGTGATTAAAGAATCACCTAGAGATATGACCAAGATGCATCCAACGATACCTTTAGATTTTTTTCCGGACTATTAGTTCGTTCTAGCTATATGTCCAAAGATGGAAATCCATATTCAAAAGATTTTTCGAGTGTCTGTCCATCTGTCGTCCGTCGCCCGTCGTCGTCGTCGTCCGTCGTCGTAGTCGTCGTCGTCGTCGTCATCGTCGTCTGTATATCGGATGACTTTCGAAAGACTAATCGGATTGGATTGTACTTTGGCACACAGTTTCAGGGACGAAAAAGGAAGACCAAATTCGATAACTAGCTATTTTGGATAGAAATTCAAAAGCTTAGGGCACTTTAAAAATTTTTCAGACCATTTTATTCAAAATTCATAAATTCCATGGACGACCGCCCGTAGTACTCGAAAATTAAAACAAATTATTCACACAACTTTTTTTAATACATAGAAAATTGACAGAGCTACAGCATTTTCAAAATCTCCCAAAAAAAGCGAAAATTAACAGTTTAAGCCAATTAAAGCATGATATGAAAAAAAGTTTGAAGAAGAAAAGTGTTAATTTTTTATAGACCTACAAGATTCTTATGATCTCTTTTTGAGTTTTCTTTAAAAAAATCGAAAATTCAAATGTTATTCGCACAAAACATAATGAATTATTACATTCTCATCATAATGAGAAGGTATTGGTTTTATGTGAAGAATGACTTTTGTGGATCCCATGAAATGTCGACGTTTTGAGGCCTTCTGAGTCAGAAAGAATAGTTTTTACGTCGGTGTCTGTCCGTCTGTCGTCGTCGTCTGTATATCATATAACTTTCCAAAGACTAATCGGATTGGATTTTTCTTTGGCACACAGTTTCAGGGTCGAAAACGAAAGATCGAGTTTGTTAACCAGTTATTTTGGATAGAAATTCAAAAAGTTAGGGCACTTTCAAAAATTTTCAGACAATTTTTTTTTTAAATTCATAAATTCCATGGAAAGCAGCCTTCAGTACTCGAAAATTAAAACAAATTATTCTCACGACTTTTTTCAATACGAAGGAAATTGACAGAGCTACAGCATTTTCAAAATCTCCCAAAAAAAGCGAAAATTAACAGTTTAAGCCAATTAAAGCATGATGTTGGAGGTGACAACAGTCGCCTCTGGATGCTTTCTTAGAGCTACCATGTATCACTCTATAGGTTTTTAGTCGCTTTCTTCCTGACTGTCCAGGAAGTTTCTTACAATGCGACAGGTGTTTAATAAAACCGCCTTCTGAGCTGCTTGCTGCCAGTACCCTACTGACGCCTAAATGTTCAAGATGTTCAGTGCATCTTGCGTGCACATTGCATGTAGCCGAAATCACAATCTACAATCTAAAAAATTATTTATTCGCCCCTGACCTCTGTTTCTCACAAGTGCTGAATCAAATCCTCTAGTTAGTATATAAGAAAGTTCCCACGTCCCAGCGTGAAGCCTGCGTCTGCGTAGTTTCGTCGAAAGTGTCTGATATGCGTAGTATTATATTAGGTTTATCTATGTGTATATTATATGTGCATAAGTAGTTGTAGTTGTTTTGAGTGCATTTGCGACGAAATTGTATTCTGATTGGCTGTGACTGACTAATGTGTATGTGAGCGTGTGCTGTTGATTATGCATACGTTTTTTGTTTGATTCACAGAAGGCTTACGGTTTAACAAACTGTCAGTTAAGGTTTCTCGAGTGTCAGTGATTCCTTCATGCCTTTTCTGTAAACCCACTTACATTTTTTACCGAGCCCTCGACCGCGTTTTACCCAACTGTTCAATAATCTTTATCTAATGTTTCATACATTTTGAAATGATGTGCATTTAAATGTCAACTGCCAAGTACAGTATTCATTACAGTACAGTTCGGAAGATATTCGTATGAATTTGTCACACTTTCATGTCTGTGAATGAATTATTACCGAATTTCGTTTTACCGAACCAGAAATGAAACTTTATCAAAGTGTCAATATGTCCCAAGTGTACCCAACTGAGTTTGGTAAAGTTTCTCAAACTATTGTTCTCCGTGTACATATGAAGTGATTTATAGGTTAGGTCGAGATTTTGAATTCTATCTATATTATTTTGTAGAATATACAGTTTGAAATATCTGTGGATTGTAATATGGTAAAAACAACATAATCTATTTACGAAAGCAAATTAAGAACACTGTTTTGAGATATAAAAATAAAATGAAGTGGATTTACATAAATAAATTTTTATTTACAAGTGCATGAAAATTACCTTCAGTTACCGTTACGTGAAATTTAAGTTACGTTCATAATTTAAAAGTGCCCTAATTTTCAATAATTTTTGAACAGTACTGCAACGGTTTCATTTTGACCATTTTTAAGCATATGCATCAATTTGCATAAAGCATGAGAGATTTAGTACTTAAAAATTCTCAATCCGAATGGCGTGAACACTTTGTTTTTTCAGGAGGTGATTCTTAGAAAAGGGTTCATGTCCATGCTCAATAACAAAAATTCTCGTTTAATGTGAAAACCCATTCTACTGCCCAGTATTGGTGAAATGTTATCGTCTTACTCACTCTCTCTCTCTCGCTCTCTCTCTCTCTTTCTCTATCTCTCTCATCATACCACATGATTTTAGATATTGCAAGTCTTTTGGAATCCGTTTTGTAGTCAAGTGTTTTCAGTAAGATTACTATTATGAAGCATTATAGAGCTATCCAGCCTTATATGTAGATGCTTATAGACGAGTAGAACACTTCCGGCGTCGAATGCCATAAACAAAATACATATCAGAAAAATTTAAAAAATATTTATGACGCGAAATCTAGAGGCTGCTTGAACTATATGCCTTCCTAGCATTCTTAAATAAAAGTTATTTACTAACTTAACAGATTTTTTTTGCAGCTCTTCTGTCATTTGAATAATTATATTAGGGACTTTATGTCTGCTTATGAATTATGCTTTTTAGATGCTTTCTAGTTAAAATTATTCAGGCTTACAAAAATTGATTTTTATCTTCCTTTAATACAGAGACATACATGAAATACTGTCGATATCATATAACATATGCGAGTTACAGAGAAACATTTTAAAAATAAAGATAATTTTGGGATTTGAGGTGTGGATAACATTCCAAATTTAGAAAGTCATACTCGATTAACTCAAAAATATAAAACAAATCACTAGATATTAATATTTGATTTCCAAAATTCAATATAAGTATAAAGTTTCGCAAGTATATAAACACAAAAAATGCCATCATCAGCTATAAGAACTTTTCAAATGAATTCTTTGTACGTATATTACATTTTAGTTGTAAAGCAATCTAATTTAATAATGCCGACTAACGTACTGAAAATCTTAAAGTCTGCTGTTCGTATGAGCTACAAGTATCCAAGTTAATCAAGTTCAATAAGAAGGAGGAGGAGGAGGAGGAAGAGGAAGAGGCGGAGGAGGTGGATGAGGGGATATGTAAAGAATAGAAAACTTAAATGCGCTGTAAGAATCCTAAATCATGTGTCGAGCTTCTCTTTATTTTAAATAACTAATATGATTCAAGGTGGGTGGAGTATAGAAACACCCATGAGTAAATTTTAAGAAATTAGATTTATTTAACATATAGGATTATAACGTGCGTGTATATATACAGTTAAAAGTTTGTCATACGGACAAATGCAGGATTTCGCCGGGAGCAGGTGCTAATCTTAAAAATTGCACCCGCTCCCAGTGAAGTTGCGGTAGAATTTCAGCTATAACCACGTCTCACCACCGTGAGATGGTTGGCTAGTATGCGACGAATTCAATACGATGATCCGGAAAAAGTCTCGTGTACCCTCAGGGCACGAAGAGACCCAAGGACGACCGCCTTCTGCATTTTTCCCGCAAGTGTCTCAGCATTTTCTTGACACTCAGGGATGCTTTTCAGGCTATTAACCCGTGAAACTTTGGAACCTCCAAGGGCGCCGATGATCAGGACGATTAGCTTAATAGACTATTCCGGGTATAACCGTCGCAACTCCCTTATAAGGTCTTTATACCTCTCTTTCTTTTCATTCTCCTTGGCTGTGATGTTTTTGTCAGCTGGTGCCGAAAATTCGATAACGAACATGGTTCGTTTCTCGAAGTCAAAAATCCCTCCAAAATGGCGTAAGCGAAAAGTAAAATCCGGTATATTTTGCCATTCACCGATTGTTAATGGCCTAAAATGTTGCACAGTGCATTTAAAGAACCCAATAAAAAAATTAAACTATTTTTAGTGTAAAGATGATTTGATTGGATTTAAAAAATTACTATTATATTTTTGGTTGACAATACAATTGTCTTGTTCAAAATTCGTCCTTTCGGGTCGAAAATGCAACTATTTTTGTCGAAAACTCAACTATTTGTTGAAAATTTTTGTTTTCTCTTGACGTAAAAATCATTCTTGGTTGACTAAAAATTAATTAATGCAATTAGAATTTATCGGGTTCCGTTGCGGATTGAAATATTTTGTCGAAAATTCGTAATGTTTTGGGTTGAAAATTCAACTGTTTTAGTAAAAATCTTGGTTTAAAATTATCTATATTGTTATAAATTTATATTCTCGGAATAAAATTCAACTACTTCATTAGAATACGTCTTCTGAGTTGAATTCAATTTTCTTTATTTAATACTAAAATCTTTTTGGGTGGAGATAATTATCAACTATTACACTCTTCATTTAGAATTAATCTTTTTTGGTTAAATATTTATAATTTTAGTTGAAATTAATTTCTTTGGCGAGAATTCGAATAATTTGTCAAACGTTCGTTTTTTCGTCAAAAATTAATCATTTTACCTAAAAATTTAACTATTCCATGTTTCGTGCCAAGAGGGACACTTTGAATTCCAGCTTGTTTCTATGCACACATTTTGGATTCCCCCGGAAAATATCTGATTATATTTTTACTCATTTTGAACCAATTTAAATAAAGTTGGAAAGAAAATAGCTATTTAGACGGAATATATATTAAACCGCACTCTTTCTAAATTGCCCCTTCCCTCAAATATGTTCTTAAAATTATAGACATTTCTATATTGTTATATTCACCAATAGAATTGAGGACAACTGCAAAGGATACGACGAGAGTTGAAATAATCTTCATATTTTCTAATTAGAGGAAAAACTGATAATTGTATTATTGTACAATTTTGCTATCAATATTACTAATGAATATTCTAGTGCTTCATTAGGTGATATCATACATATATTGTAAAGTCGTTATCTCATAGATATTAGGCGTCAGGCATCTCCTTATCGGATATTTACATTATATTAGATTCAGCTTGAAAACAGAAAATGTTATCCGTAAACACATTGAAATCAACATTACAGTTTATATAATGTTTCAGGTTGAAGCGCAATTTCTTCTTTACATGGAAAATGTATACCTATAGTCTCTACAAAGGTATCCTAAAAGAGCTCATTTTTTTCATGACGCTTTACCTAAACTTGACAGGAAATATAACAGATGATAGCATATGTTCAGAAAAAAATCTGATCCAATTAGAACAAAAATACTCTCCTTAAGAGTCAGAAAACACTGTTTATAGGGGTTAAAATATTATATTATATTCCTGTACCTCATTAATTTATTCAAGTACCAACAAATCTAAATAATGGCGTATAAAATCTTCAAAATATAAAATATAACGTTTACCCCTATAAGAAGAAGTTTTTGAAACGAATGGGTAGTATTTTTGGTCGGAATGGGGCAAATTTTTGTTTTCTGAACGTATGATACAATCACACGGAGAAAAATGGATGGTCAAGGTTAGAAGGCCAAAATTTAGCGAACCAGTCCGTTCTTTTAGATGGCCTAAAGAGCCATCAAGAATTTTTATAACATAGTCGAGGAGTGTCTCATTTGATGACCAGTGTAACTGTTATAGAAATGCCAGACTCACTATCAGGGATAAGCAAGGCATCCATAAGAATATGAGGAATGATTGTACATTCATATTTAGGATAAGAAAGATATTCCTTTCTTTAAAATTTGAATTGATCATTTAGTTTTGAGGAGAAAATCTAATAAATAATTCAATTTTACTTTATAAGTCTTCCTTGTGAGCAAAGCATCATTTTTAATAACTCTACTTTTATTATTAGGAAAAAATGTAACCATTGCTTCTCACAATTAATCATTTCAAATAAGCGCGCCAACCTTAACCAATCCAGTTGTCGACGCGATGCATGCAGTGAGAGTTGGGATTGGGAACACCTTGACTCTAGAGCATTTTCGGAGTGATTGAGTTTCATTGAACCGTTCAGTGTCACATTTGCTGTTTATTGAAGTTAAACATGTTTTTCGTCATTTGAAACTGCTTCTCGATATTTCGAAAATTCGTGGAGAGTGAAGTGCATAAGAATTTTCAACGTCAAATCTGATGCTTTCAAGGAATTTAGGATAAAGGCGTAACTGGGCGTTCAGCTATCAATTTTTTGTCACCTTGTCGTTACAAAGTGAAAACGTGCAAAAAATTTCAGCATTGATTGATGATGCAGAACGTGAAGAGATGTGGAATATTGGTTTCTGAATTCACTTCAATGTTTGGAATCTTACAATTCAGTGTGACACCATGCCATGTCCTTGGCCTCTCGTGCTCCAAAAAATATATTTTAAATGTGCACTGTATTTGCATATCAAATTATGGCTGACATACCTCACTCTTCACAAAGAATAAAAAATGCTTTCAGAATTCATGTATCTCATATAAATTTTCATGTTTCATAGGTTCCACTCAATTTTATAATTTCCAGCCTCTCATAAGAGGAAAACTGAAATAAGAAGAAAGAGGACAAAAAATATAAAAATGTAGGATAATCAAATCGACCCCCTAAGATGGCCAGGCCGCCTGTCCGAGGAGATTAAGTCAACTATCTGATATGACCAAATCGAACCTCTATGATGAGCGATTCGACCCTTTATAACTATCAGTCCACCCTCTATGATAATCGGTTCGTCTCTCTATGGAGCTTGAGTTGACCGTTCGAAATGATCAAGTCGACTATCTCAGATTATCGATTTGAACCTCTTGTTTTAACCTTCTAGAGATAGTCGTTTTAGCCATCTTCAAGGGCTGTCCTATAGTTGACCCAATATCTCAAACGCATCTTCAGAAAATTGAAACGTTTTTATAACATTTATGTGTCTGATATTAGATGGTTTTTATAATACCCTAATGAGGTTTTTAGATTTTTTGCACTCTGGGAATTTCAGTATTTTAGGACGGTAGATTTAATACCTTGGATCATAGTTCGTAATGTCCTGGATATTAGATTTTAGGATTTCGGATTATAGATTTTAATATCTTGGATTATAAATGCTAATATCTTCGATTTTATGTTTTAATATCTTTAGATTATAAATTTAAAAATCTTATATTTCAATTGATAATCCAAGATTTTATCCGGCATTATCTATTCTTTAATATCTGTAGATTTTAGTTCGTATAATCTGGATCGCTGTCCCATAGTTAATAGTCCAAGATTATACCCGGTAACATATTTTTAATTACCGGGTATAATCCATTTTTCTCAGTGTAATTTGGAAAAATGTATTTGAAAATTAGTTCGAGAAGAGAACGGAAAGCGTTCTCAAGTAAGGGTTTCTTAGGCGTACATATAGTTTTTTAAATGTTCAGTTTGATGGTTTCAAAGCCCAATGCTAAACCCCTTATAGTTTCGTCCAGGTTTCCATCCGTCCGTCGTACCTCAGGGGACCTGACGTGAACCCCTTCTATCCCTGGAGACTCTAGCTATTCCACGGAATATCACCTATTTCTTGGGATTCCCTTTATCCCTCGGGACCAAGACTGTCACTCCTGACCTCGATTATCTTATGGAACTACACCTAACCCACAGGACCCCACCTTGTGCCTCAACACCACACGTATTCCTCGTGTCCCCCTATCCCTCGAGAGTCCACTTGTCACACGGGACCCATATTTGAGTCACTGATAATGAAAAGTGAAAATATATCGAAGGTGGGTAAAACGTAGCTATAGATAAGTGCCTAAAAAAATTGGATACAATTTCACGTCTGCAAAAAGCAGTAATAGAACATTGGCAGAAAAAAGTCTGCCAATGTTCTATTACTGCTTTTTGCAGACGTGAAATTATATCCAATTTTTTTAGGCACTTCTCTATAGTTGCGTTTTACTCACCTAAGAGATATTTCCACTTTTTATTATCAGCGGTTCATTTATCCCCTGTCACTCCAAAAGGGCATAAATGCCAAATTAGTCCAAAATATAAAAGCCAACAATTATAAATACTTTATTTAAAAAGGCTACGAAACCCTTTTTTGTAAGCGAATCCCGCTTACTTTGACTAATTATTTATATTTTTCTTTTCATTAATCGGAAGCAGATTGTTCCCAAAGTTCCCTGTATTTTTCTACTATTCAAAGTGGCCACTTTATGGGTCGAATACAAAACATCAGGGTCATAGCTATAATAGTTTGTTTTCAGGCGAGGTAAGATATGGACGAAAGGGTTTTTTGATCAATTAATGTCTTCATATAGCAGGAGGTCACTGAATATTGCAACTCTGCGAACTTTCATGCAATGAATGTGGAGTAGACTGGTTGTTGCAAATACTCATAAACCAGATGATAATAGTATATTAAGTCCATAAATGATCATTAAACTAATACCAACCTAATGGGATCTTGAATATTAATACATCCTTATCTCAAATATTACAATTGTTTCAAAAATTAGGCTTAAAAACAAAAAATTAGTGACATTTTTTGAAAATCGGGCCAAAGGAATCTCTTCAGAATTTAGTTAGCTTTAATTATAAAATAAAAACGTTGAAATCCGTTAAAAATTGCATGTAGCGGGAAACGTGTTTTGAATTTTCTTTAATTACTTTGTCCGTATTTGCTTAGTATTTATCAATTTTGCTTCCTCGTAGAGGGAGGCTTGTAATAATGTACTATTGGGTTATTTCATAATTACTACTTGTTCAAAAAATATCAACGTATCGTATGCTATCGCGAATACTGGGTTCTGCCAATTGCATTGCTGTCCGTATAAAAACCATATTCAAGAAATTTAACAAATTAAATATGAAAGACTAGTGTAGATAACAGTATGACTTGAAGCTACGGTATGTGGAACAAATTAGATTTTCAACACGGTGACAATATGATTAGGAAAACAGACATTCCTGTCTTCAACCTGTAAATTAAACGAGATTTTAATTGTTCTTATATTTACAATTATTTTTTGATAACGAGAAAGTAAAGAAAAATAATGGACTTACATTTTTTCGCTTTTTGGTACTTATTTACTTCTTGAAGTGCTAGATAACCTCTACAAGACAACTTTTTTAACGAAATAAATAATCTTTCCTCTTTTCGATAATAAATCCAACAACCGATATTCTATCATAAGTATTTTCTTTTGAAAATTAATCAATAATGATTCATATAATGGTATCAATGCATTTTGCATACGCAGTATTAGCGATAGCAGACGATAAATTAATATTTTATGAGCTGGTGGAGATTGTGAAATAAGCTAATATCATACAGGAGTACTGGACCGCCATGTTTGTACTAAGTTGCTTAGCGCGAGTTGACAAGTTTATTTAAATAGAAAAAAAATCTAATTTCAAGAGACCAACTACAAACCAAAATATTCTACAAAGAGAATAATTAAATCTGTTATTTAATATCTTATAAAGGCACCCCGTGTAGGAATGGTAACAGGAATCCGACCGAGAGCCGGCCGGATAGCCCCAGTTTAAACCGGGCGCTGGCTGGGGATACTGGCCAGGATCCGTCTAAAAACGTCACAGTAAACTGGTCGGATTCCGGCTTTCATACCGGCCGGGATCCGGTCGGGTAACCCGGCCACAGACCGATTAAAAAATTTGGCTCCAGGCGAGAAATTGGTAACTTGGATTGTCTCTTAAGGCTCATCGTAAAGAATACGGTGAACTTTAAATATAAAAGCAATTTATCAAATTCTCGCGATTTAATTAGAGAAGAGTTTCAACGACTGATGCTAGAATCTCCTAGCCATTGTTTTATTTTGGAAACCACGTGGTGATTTGAGGCTAGGAAGTAGGAAAGGAAAATGGCAAAATCGAAGTATTATATTTTTAATGGATTAAAAACAATGCAAGTGGATTATACTTAGTAATATTGGTTTTAATATTTACAAATATTTGTTTATACTTAGTAATTATTAAATTTCCAAATTTGGGTTTTAATTCTTTTTATGCTTCTTCGAAAATGAAGCTTTTTAATTTTTAAATTGTCATTATGTATATTACGTTTACTAGTAAAAATAAAGATTAAGAAGGTGTATGTATATAGTATCGAGCAGGTTTTGTGCCGGCCTAAACAAAGGACGAGACTTGAATCAGCCATTTTTGGCAAAAGGTTCTGATTTTCTCCATCGAAAATGCTTTTTAAACCATTCAAAATTCAATTTTTCTGCCGAGCAATGCAAGATGAAAAGAAAAATGTTAAAAAGCAAAATTGTCCATCTCAAAAATATGTACTTGGGCTCATACAATTTTTTGACAGAATGCATAGTTTTTTTTAACTGTGAAAAATGTTATTAATGATGGAAAAATCCACTTTACAGAAAAACTATGCGAGATAAAAAACAGTGTTAGAAGAATAAGGGTTCATCTCAAAAAGGCCTACAACATCTCATGTAACCCTTTTTGATCGAACACACCGTTTTTGTATGAAACGTAGAAAATGCTATTGACAAATTGAAAATTTTAATTTTTTTGATCAAAAAATGTTGTCAGCATCAAAAACATGAGGTAATTCTCGACCGCGAATTTTTTTTTCATCTTGAGTAATTATTTATTTTAGAAAATATTGAGTTCAGAAGTATTTCAATTACTTTTTTTCTTCATGAAACTGACAAATTTCTAATTTTTTCCTGGGAAAGTTTGTGCAGATTCTTTATCCTACAAAAATACTTCGTCACAGGCGTTGAAAACTTGAAAGTGAATGTAAAAGCTTAAGTATATGATTCATCCTCAGGTAAGAAGGACAGGTAGTCATAGTATTCATTGGGGGGAAATTTGCGATTTTCGTCAGTTAGTATTGGACTCTTTTTATGCAAGGAAGGTTTTTTTTCGAAGTAGTGCAAAATATTTAAGTGCTTCTCATGAATAACGCAAACAAAATCTTCAGCAATTGTAGGCATTTTGGAATAAATCTGAATATTTTATAAAAATTGGCATTTTAAAAAGATAACAAAAATTTTATTTTTATTTTTGAATAAAGAAATACTAATTAATTTTTTTTAAACCAAACGTAATAGCCCTATGTGGACTTAATTTATCTTACATTGAAAAAAAGAAACGATGAAATCGGATCTTAATTGTCATGTGAAAATCAATTTGATCATAGGCACTTTCTTTGCCCCAGTGTGGAAGCGTACGAAGCATACGGTGAAAACTGTGAAAGGCGTCAGATTAGACTTTTTGGCAGCGTGTCGGCGATACGCTTGTCCAGTGTGAACCAAAGTATTGCTCAACACAGTTCCTATCCTGAAGCAAACGCGAATGCCCGCACGCATTCAGTTTTGCGTTCGAGCATGCATGAACCTTTACGGCATTAGCCTTAATACCACTCCGCCAAACGCTCCTAGGGAAATAGATTCAATTGTCGAAAATGAGAAGTGCAACACATACTGGAAATTCATATTCTCGACAATTACTTCTGTTGCACACTCGAGGCCTGACATAGTTCTCCTTGACTTCGAGAAAATAACCATGTTCTTTATTGAATTTCCGGCACCAGCTGACGAAAAAATCACGGCCAAGGAGAATGAAAAGAAAGAGAGTTATAAAGACCTAATAAGGGTGTTGCGACGGTTTTACCCGGAATATTCTGTTAAGATAGTCGTCCTGATCATCGGTGCTTTTGGAGGTGCCAAGCTTTCACTGATCAATAGCCTGAAAAGCATCCCTGCGTGTCAACGAAATGCTGAGACACCTGCAGGGACAATGCAGAAAGCGGTCATTTTTGGGTCACTCCGTATCGTCAGGGTGCACGATATTTCTGTCGGACAATCATATTGAGTCCATCGCAGCCTGTAACTAACTGTCCGCGGTTTCGCCGGGAGCGGGTGCAATTTTGTAGAATGGCACCCGCTCCCGGTGAATTGCCGCGGTTGTCCTTATGAGAAAGATTTAAATTGAATATATCTTACTTATATATTTATTACTTTTATTTATTTATAGACATATACATACATGGTGTACCAGGAGTATTGTCGTTCCCTGTAATGGCGGATAGAAAACAAAATTGTTCGTATTTTGGGTACTACAGGGCACTGGAATTGCACGTAGGTGAACAGCTGGTTGCAAGTGTGCGTGCGACGCCAAAAATAAATTTTTTCTACAGCGGTAACTTCACCTTGCTTCAAGCATTAAAAAAATACAATTACGAATGTTTTTGTCTGTTTAAATCGGATGGGCTCAAGTTTTATCGAACCGTAAAATAACTTTGCAAAAAATCAATTCTTTTATTTAAACGTGTTCGAGATAAAATATTGGCTCTTCGAAAATCGGTGCATGGAAAAAATGGAAATGTAGGCCAGATTTTCCGAAATTTGGTCGTAGCACAAATAATTTCAGTGAGCCGAGATAATTCGTACATTATTGCAGATAATCAGTGACCGTCCCTCATTTATGTATAATTCAATTAAATGTTATAAGTTTTCTCAATTCTACTAAAAACATGGAATTCTTTTCAACTATTTCCAAATTCATCAACTTTGGTCGACGGTAAACTACTACTAAATTAAGATGCACTAGTTTTTTTAATCCTGCAGAATTATATAGAGCATGACTCTTTTATTAGTAGATTTGAAACACTCTCGCAGACAACGTTTATTCATTCAGTAGGCAACCATCTTAAACATATAATAACTAGTAACTAGACCTTAGAGTAAGAGAGAGAGAGAGAAGATAGCCGCACCACGGCGAAAGGAGGTACTGCGTGAAGTTGCGAGTACAGCGCCCGCGAAGCTCGACGCGCGCATCTCCCTCCATCGATTTTCTGCCCTCTCCGCTCGACTCCCACGCAACGAAATAATTTAATTTCCTAAACAAATTTTTAATTTTCAAAAAAAAAATTTTTTTCTCCCCCCCCCCCCCCGTACAAGACTTTACGCAATTCATACATGGCCCCAAATATGTACCCTGGGACAAATTTTCTGGATCCGCCCTTGTTCAAAAGCTACCAGGAATTGCCTATAAAAATAAATCATTTTTCCGCCTGACACCCTACACGAGCATTGTCGGTGTGATCGCAGTCGCGACTCACTTTTTTCCAAAGGATTCTGAAACAAAAATGGCATCTTATTCACGAAGCAAACTCCAACTAGCAGATTCTTATAGCAACAAAAATATACTTATCCAGCAATTCCAAGTTGATTTCTTGAAGAAAAAGATTTTAAACGTCGAAAAGCATGATTGTGGGTATGACATTTTCATTATCATCAATATGAATAAGCTTTCAGCTATAACCTCACAGCTTCCGATTTTTTTTTTAAATTTTCAACTTCATCGAGAATATTTAGTACACTTTCATTGTCGACGGTGCACGAACCTTTTCTAGCTCGAATTATGCACTTTTTCTATATTTTTCGCATTAAATAAGAGCTCGAGACTATGATAACGAGCACGCGAAACTTTATTTGTTTTGATTTGTGAAAACTGTCATCGACCATGACCTCGCAAACAAAACACGATACTTTTCATCTTGAAAAATATACGAGATCGGCACTAAATGAGTTAATTAAATTCTTATTTCATACCTCCGCAGCATTTAACAAATTTAATTATCCTCTTATTGTTTTTAAATTTGTTTAACAATAAACAGCATTAAATATGGGACTTCAAATTTCGTTTACAACTTGGTCCACCGTATCACTGCACCTATGTCAATTCATCATGATGGTCGACCAATGAAATGCGAGGATTAAAAACTGTCTTTTACGCAAATGTCTTTTTCCAAACTCGGGTGCATTACGGCTTGCATTTGGGGCTATTTCTTATACACGCAACAACCCTATTGCTACCAAAATCTTGACCTTACTGCATACAGTGTGTCCCAGACCACCAGTCCACCCTTTTTAAAATCTGAAATACCTATTAAAATTAAAAGTTCAGTACCTCCTAATAGTAAATGGACAGTTCCCGATCGATTAGAGGTATTTTCAACTTCCGGCTCCCACCGGAAGTGGCCTATTCGGGCTGGAAGTCATTTTTTTAATGGAATGACATATTTTTCTATATTGATTTCGATTCTACGGTAAAAAGTCAGTAACTTTTGTAATTTTTTTTTCTCCTAAATCGTCGTTTTCCACCCCAAAATGCTTTCTGAAGTCTAACTGGGCCGTCGTTCGTTTTTCACGTCAACTTGTGCTTAGTCAGTTACTTTCCGGAATATTGAATTAAAACGTTCAGGGATACACTTCGGAATATCCTTTGACCGATAGAGCAAGAGGAATTCAAAAATTTACAACAACAAAATTTTATTAATTTTTTCTGACGCCCTGCGCCCTTTGGACTTATCTAACTCTTCAGGGGAGCAGTACAATTTCGGAAGCCATTTTCACTTTGTAGACTTCTCTTTAAAATGCCCCGACCTCCTCTGGCGTGGGCGGGTGGACGACAGTAACTGGAGGGTCTTGGAAGTGTCGAGATGGGTCAGACAAAAACTGTTGATTTTCTCTGACCTACTTCTCTCTCCGCTCTAGACATCTCCTAGCGTTAGATAGTACTTGTATTCTGTCAACAATATGCTACCTGATGGTCAGTCGCTTTGACTTGTTGAGTATGTGATGACAGACCCGCAGTTCGCGCGCAAACTGTCGGACCTTATCAGTGAAAGTCCTACCAGATGCTATGTAGTCAATCACATACTGAATGCGGGAAGCGTGATGCCTTGCCCAACCTATCTTTTTACTGAGTTAATGAATTCGTCTTTTGGTCTTGTGATCAACCGTTGGTTTTGTTTTATGGTTTGCATGTGCCAAAGCTCACGCTGCATTATACACACTGCAATTGATAGTCCAGACGTCGGGTTCTTCGAAAAAATCTCCAGTAAGCTCGTCATCCAGTTCAGCCAGGTCTTTGGGCCTGAGAGAAACCTGAATGTTGATGTTTTTCCGGGTCCTGAAGCATCGCTCTTCCTCGATTGGATACCTGCTCGCGGTTGGTCTGAGTGTCGCCTCTCATTCTCTGTTGCCGGCTTGTTCTCGCTGCGGTTGAGTAGGCGCTTCGCTTATATAGCTCCTTTTCCGGAGTTCCTCGGCACGGTTTCGCAGACGTTTATGCGAAAAATGCGAGAGCTCTGGGTGTATTGCGCACCACAGAGTATGCAGTCGCGCCATGTAACCTTTTCGTTCAGGGCCTATACTGGTATCATAGCACTACAGCAGGTCGTCCCTCAGTTGATCCGTAAACTCAAAAGTAATGAGATTCTGCTGGTCAGTCACATTGACTCCGCCTTGATTGGCTGCCCCAACTCTAGGATAGTCGGCATTGTTGTCCGACCCATTGTCGGGAGCACTGCGCGTTCGAGTGTTTTGAACCGCACTTACTACAACTATGTTTGGTGTTATCATTGTTGTTCTCACGAGCAGCTAGAGAAAGGGGTCAGAAAAAGAAGCAAAGAGAAGGGTACGTCTATCCTTGTAGAGCCCCGCATGCAAGGATAAGGCTGCATACTTTGAGAGGTCACCCAGTATCCCAGAGTCACCGCTTGAGGCACCTCACCCAGGTGCCATTCAGCTTTCGGCACGGTTGTCACGCCTCCGCTTAGACGTTACTCCTTCGGGACCATCGCTGGATAATTATCCGCGACTGCTTATTAATTATTGTAACCATATTCAGCAAAAACCCTTGGTTCAGGGACCCTCTATCCGCAACCCGAGGACGCGTTCAGTGGCTTTGTCATAGGCCCTTCGGTTCAATTCCTAAGGAATCAAATCCGAACTATATAATATATATATCTATATATATATATATATAATATATAATTAAAAACTAAAGGCTAACAACCACCGCAGCTGGAGATTTTCTCCGATCCTAGCTATCAACCTTTCCAACTTTGCCGGGTTTACGAAGAATTGCACTTCGTCGTGATTCGTGATAATCATTTATTCACCTACAGTAACGATACAATTTACCATCCCTCGCGCTCAAGTAGAATCAAACTCTGATTCAGGAATGGAATCAACTTAACTTCTTAAATGTGTAATTTTTCAATTTGCAAGTGAATTTGACTTTTAATCAAACTCTTAACTCTGACGTGAACGCGCGCGTTGAATAACAATAAGTGTATCAGAACCTTGTGAACGATTGGATTACTGTAAGTGTGAGAAATAATTGAATAGTGAAAACATCTGTGAAGGAATTGGGAACTTAAAAACCCAATCAAACTGTGTTTAAAATACAATAAGAAGTTCCTCTCAGAATTTCCAGTGATTTTTAATTATTTATTCAGATAAACTTAATCTCCCTGACCTAATATTCGCGGTTTTGGCTTTCAAGCCAATCAAAGGCAGCAACGGACTCCACGTTTCTTCTCGTCCAATCATCGTTGGGACCAGCGGAATTTCATCGACACCAGCGAACTCCGGACGCAACAATATCTTTCGAGCGACTATAGACATTTTCATCTTTGAATAATTCGGACCTTAGGGACCCTAGAGTAGTAGAGCATATGCATGTTAACGTTACTACCTGGAGTGGGATTCCGATGATCTCTAATGTAGTTGATCGAATCTCTCTTTCTATCGCATGAAATGAGACGAAGATGTTTGACCTTTTTCAAAACGATCGACTGCAACTATCTCTTTCTATCGGAATGCCACCCCTGATCAGAAAATAATTACGTATCGTCTGCTATCGCGAATAATGGGTATGCTAAATGCATTGCTGTCCTCATAAAAGTCATCATTAATGCTTTTATAAAAATAAAATGTGATATTACATCGGTTGTCGGATTTGTTCTCGGAAGGAGTAAACATTCTGTTTTTGGTTACGTGCTATTTTAAGGTTGTGATAAAATAAATTATACTAAAAAATCGACGGAGAAGATATTTGGCAGAGTTTATGCAGAACTTAAAAACCTTGAGAGTAACAAATGTGAAATAAAAGTAGTGTAATGGTGTGTTACTAATAAACAATTATTGAATACTGTTAGGGAATGTTACGTCATGGACAATATAACATAATCCAATCGTTCCCTAAATTCCTCGATTCATCCGTAATGGATCTGGGACAAGGGCAAGCCAGAGAAGAGACTAGGCACTTGTGTGAAAGATATTTATTATATTACTTGCATAGCTTTCGTTAATTAAGGCACATAGGGGTGAGAGTGATAGACTATTGTTTGCTGCTTTCGGTCTTGTATTGATCCGTTCTGAAAAAAACGAGATTGGTAAGTTACTGGTTACAATTCGGGGTATATGATAAATAACAGAGATAATTATTTGTTCAGAAGTACTCACCTTTGGTTCTTGAAATAGAAGGCTTGTTTAGGATCGTCTGACCAGCCCTCAAATGTGTGCTGGAAGTTGACTCAATGATCGGTCTCACCCAAGATTTTGGTACCGATTGTGATTTCCGAACAGGCAATCTGTTGAGGGATAGCCAGGAATTTAAACTTTCGATGATGATGGGCTGGATTCGATCCTTGGCTTAGGCTGGACACGATACTTGGCTTAGGCTGGACACGATGGTTGATTTAGTTTGAACATGAACTTGAATATTAATAAAACTGGTTGTAGATTAGAAACTGGAATTGAACTGTTAAAGATGAACTTAGAGTAGCCCACAAAAAGGTCGAATAGTCAGCTTAGAATGGCCTCATAGAAGACTGGCACGGTACAAGATTTGTACGAAGACTGCCACAATAAGACTGGCGCTAAAAGACTGAAGAGGTACCTGTCCTTTACCCTTATATATTCTCCAACATCAATTGCTTCATCAGAGGGACGACTCATTCACCCCCGAAGATTCGTCTCTCGTAGATTCGTCCCTCGTGAAACCGTCCTCGTGACCATGAGGAGAAGTTGGGCAATCGTAACTCAGAACCAAGGTTCCACACTTGATCCAATCCACACAAGGTCTAGCCACGCGCAAGTAAAGTAAATTGCAGCCAATCAGCAACTATACCAGCTATACCGCCATATTGAATAAGTGAACAGCTGGCGGCTGTATTTAGAGTTCTGAGTCGGTTGTATTAATTTGAGAACGGTAACGAGAAGAAAAGCAACATCCTCCAGTGAACGTACCACCCGTTGCAGAAAGACCACCTTTGCAGATAGCCGATAATGCCAAGATGAGAAGTAGGAGATCTATCCACCAAAAAGTCTTTCTCAGGATGGACAAATTAGCTGAAGCTAATACTGCTCTCCCCTATTTGCTCCCCGAAGATGCTAATCTCTAAAATCTGAACCAAATTCTGAACTGTGTAGTTTACGAGAAGGCGGTCTCCCTGCTTAGCGATGATAGAACTAACGAAACTTCAGTACGCCTGAGTAAGGCTCGCGAGCGTATTGCACAGCTTCAGTTTAAAATTGAAACGGCAACACGGCATGCATCAAATATTCAGTGCGTGACAAAACACCAAATAAGAAATTCACTCCAAAAGTTAGGGCACTAGCTCTAAACTTAAGGAAAGCAAATCACACGCTGAACAAGTTTAAACTGTTGAGAATCAAGCAGCACTGGACGCAAAAAATAAGATCTCTTTCAACAGCGCCGTTAAAAATCCGCCTAGTCGAGAAGAGGTTTAAGTCTTCTGGAAGCAAGTATATGGAGATACTTATCAGCTAAATGAAGAAGCTTCAGATATATCACTCTTTTGTAACTTTTGCCAAAGCCACAGGTTACAAGGTCCAGAGGAAGAGTGTCCATTAATTACTGCTGAAGAAGTGAAAAAAGTTATCGCTAGAACTAAGAACTTTTCAGTGCCAGGGCCAGATAAAATCAACAACTTTTGGTGGAAGAAGTTCACTTCTACGCACCAACATCTAGCTCGTATATTTAAAAGTGATATTGTAGGCCTGATCTTTGGTGATTTATTCCTTACGAAAAGTTAATTTCTCTGCTTCTCTAAGTAAGGGTTGATTAAACAACCCTGTAGAATAATTTCAAGATATCCTTGTCGTTCTACACCTTCTTTATTTACTTTAATATGATTCCTATCCTCATAGATTAATCAGAAAACTTTTTGTGATTTAAGTCATTAAGAAATGTCGATATTCCGGATTAAATATTCAAGGGATGATAAAACAACCCTTGAAGTAATTGCACATATATAATAGCCGTGCTATGCACGCTTCCTTTACTTATTTAAAAGTGATTTTATACCCTAGCATTTGAATAAAAAATCTCTAGTGACTTTAGTTACTAAGAAATGATGATTTCCATACTTGGATGTTTAAAGTATGAAAATATCCCCATAACACGCTGTATACCCAACAAACCGTTAATCTTTCTAGATCTTAGATATAAACCTTTTGTTTCGGTAAGACCCGTAGTCAAAATGTGAAACTTTTAGCAAAATTTAACAAAGAGTTTAGGAGAAAAAAAAAATTTTCACTAAAATAAGCAGTTTTCTATTCAAATACATGTAAAAATTGAAAATTTCACAATTTTTTGTTGAAAAACTGTCCATTTTTCTTAATTTTTTCTTTCGGGTTATTGCTTTGCAGGTTCGAAAATACAAAAAAAATTAGATTTAGAATTTTTCACAAAAAGCCATTTACTGTATTTTTGGTGCGGGGTCCTTTAAAAATTTCAAATTACCGAAATTATTAAATTTTAAAAATTGTTTTATTACCTAAGTTTTAATACCTGAATTTTCGAAATCCCAAAATTATAAATTCCCGAAATTAGTAAATTATCAATATTTCAAATTCCCGGAAAAATAAAAAAATCATTTTTAACTGTTATATGTTGGGTCGCTTACAATCGGCGTTAAATTTGAAGTACATATGTAGCTGTGTGAGTCCACGAGGTTTTCTTATTTATTCCGGAATTTTTAATTTCGGAAAATCGAAATTTAAGAATTTTGGGCTTTAAAATCACAAAAATTTAATAATTTCATCATGAATCGCATGCTATGCATGTGTGTAGTTTTTCAATTTGAGGAGAAAAATGATTTTCAAAATAAGGTACAAAATTCCATCAAGTTTAAAATATATTTAAGACATTTAGGAGTTTGGAAGATACTCCAAAATATTTTATAAGTTTTAGCAAATCTTTTCAAATGTTTGAATATATATTTAATCACATAAAAACTCTGAAAATTTGTAAATATCTTTTCAAATGAATCTAATTTTTTCAAAAAATTTTTCAAATTAGAAAAATTTAAAAAAATTTTAAAAAGTGCGTTCATCTCAGTAAATAATAACAATTTTCAAAAAAGCTTCAAACGAAAGTTGTAGGTCTACTCAAAATACACCTTTTATAGTTGAAACAATTTTTCCGAGAAACCAATATTTTTCGAGAAAAATAGGAAAATGTTGGTAAAGCTTAGACTAGAACTTGTGGCACTCCTATGAATGGTCACCGAATTAATGCAGATGACATCCCTAAACCTTTCCAACGTATCGTGTGAGGGGGGAAACCCTGTGACTGGTCACAGAAATAAATCAGGTCACATCCCTACACCTTTCCAACCTATCGCGGGGGAAAGGCACCCCTGTGACTTGTCACAGAAAGAATGTAGGTCACATTCCTACCCCTTTCCAACGTCTCGTTTGAGGAGGAGAACGCACCCCTGCTACTGGTCACAGAAAGAATGTAGGTCACATTTCTGCCCCTTTCCAATATCTCGTAAGTGCAAGTCGCCCCTGTGATTGGTCGCAGAAACAATGTAGGTCACATACCTTCCCCTTTTTCAATATCTCGTGAAGGGCGGGAAGTCACCCCTGTGATTAGTCGCAGAAGCAATGCAGGTCACATCCTTACCCCTTTCCAACTTCTCATGGAGGGGAGGCACCCCTGTGACCGGTTATAGAAATAATTTAGGACACATAAATTCCCCTTTCCAACTTCTCGTGGGGGCGGGAAAGCACCTCTGTGACTAGTCATAGAAATAAATTAGGTCACATACGCTACACAATGTAAAGTATTTTTGAGATATTGGCCAATGTCCGCTCTCGAAAGTGCCGCTTCTCCTAACCAATCTACGAGGGCGTATTCAGCCTTCCAGGAATTTTTCACATCTTTTGTTTAAAGCTTTTCGAAAAGTTCTTATTAATAACTGAGATAATGCAAAAACCCATGATTTTCATGAGGTTTTCATGGTTTTCGCCGTGAAAATCGAATTTGCGCCTATTTTCACTATCATATTCGTAATCAGCACATTAAAATACATAAGTATACGGAGTTTCAAATTAATCGAAGATATACGCTTTTCGTAAGTATATCCCTCAATTTTATAAAAGTATTTTCATCTTGCACACTTGAAAAATTTTGTTTTAAAAGCTTCTATACACTTTTTCAATATTTGAGGAAATCATTGGAAAGGTTTTGAAATATTTTGCAATTTTCTCTTAGAATTCATTTTTTTTTTGATAAAAAATCGTTTGAAATTTTCCTACGAATATGAAGAAAATTTTTTCATCATTTTCTTTCAAAATTCTTTTAAAGCATCTACATTTTTTTTAAATCTTGTCGAATTTTTTAAATTTTTTTGATAGATAATCTCTTGAAATAAATTTTTCATAATACCCGTGTGGAAATTGCCAAATGTTTGCCCATTTACAAGTTTGGCCCCAACTTGAAAAATTAATTTATGCCTACTACAGGGCTAATATCTAAAATCTAGTTTGAACCAACTCTGTTTCACAGCTCATGATTGCAGCGCCATCAACTTGGCTGTGCATCTGTTTCCAGTCGGGCTCCATCTCGAACCTCTTAAAGACAAGTAGGTTGGTTTGAGGTTATGCTGGCGAGTGTTTTTGTGATTTCGTCTTTATTAATTATTAAAGTGAGATTCAAATAATCAAAAATGCCGAAAGTGAAACAGAAACCCTTGGTACAGGGACCCTCTATCCGCAACCCGAGGACGCGTTCGGTGGCTTTGTCATAGGCCCTTGAGTTATATTCCAAAGGAAATTTCCGCTTCGGAAATTCTTCAGAAATTACCATGTCTGAATGGTTAAACTGCATCTGAAAATTGCAATTTCTGACAGAAAATAATAGCATTGTTGCAACAGTACATGGAGGTCCGGTATCTATCATCGATCCCAGGACAATAGGTCGGATATACTCAGCTTTGACACAGAACTGGCAAGAATAATCTTCATCCTTTAGCTGAGTCAAAGTGTCTCAAATAGTTGCTTCTTGCACAGCAGACAAAAATGGGGGCCTCGAGGTTCAGGTTGACGAACCAAACCGTAGAAAAAAACTGGTAGATTCTGAATATGGTACAACAAGGAAGCGAATTAGTCTTTTTAGGGCCGAGCGTAAGTTTGCAAGAACGAGACGCCGCCGCCGTGCTGTAGCCGAGTTTTTGCAAACACGCGAGACCGTAAAAAGACTTCGCTTCCTCGGCACACGCGATGTTTTATGTAATAAGAGTATGGTTTGTTCATGAAATTGCATTTCAGGTTACTTTAAAGGGACAAGTACCGTGCAACACAGTGCGCGTGGGGCGTAGTAACGAATGCACATGCGCGCGCATACCCGCGGCCGTTAAGTGCACTTTCTCTGCCTAGGCCCACATAGTATCTCATCACCAATAATAACCTACTTCGCTGCTCTAAACCATGTCGAGAAAACGAGGAAACCATGCTCCTGTTACATAAATTTTTAACTTTTACATGAGTGTTTTGAAACGTTTTTTAATGAGATTTACAATAAAAACAATATTTTTTTGATAAAAAGAATATTTCATTCTCATTTTGCCATTTTAAATACATTTTCGACTTATAGGGTTTTTTGCGCTCGGCTGCCGCACCGTCAACTGCTATAGTATAACTAAGCACCTCATAGGGCTTAGTGTGCCCATTAATAATATTATTCTAATATCATTGTAGTCACCTGCCAACCATTTTTTTCTAGTATAAAGAAATTCAAAATAAATGAAGAACCCGTGACTTCTGGAACTGAAAACTTCGAATACTCGCAAAAATTCAAGATCTCGTCTGATTCGTATGAAACTTTACACAGTGGGTTTTAAAAATGTTTAAAATGGAAAAATTAGGATGAAATATTCTTTTTATTCCAAAATAATTATTTTTTATCGTAAAGCTCATTAACTTGGCATATTTTCCCCCTTATATTACTTAGCACATTTCATTAGTGCATGCAAATAGTATTTTTCTTTGGCCCAAGATTATGATTTGCATGTTAATCATGAAAAGTGACAACAATTCAAAATAAAAATAGTATTTTCGACGATTTCAATTAATTAATTTTCTTAGTAAAAAATTTAATTTGTACCAATAAATCAAAACCTCTTTTCCGTATATTTTCCGTCTGTGTGCGTCTAAACTTTTCTATCCTTTTGGCAGTCTAAAATCCTGCATATCCTTTTCAATCGTTAATTTTTTGCAGAGTCTATCACCACATATATATCCACGTAGACATATATTTCTATCACTTTCTCAATCTACAATCACCCCTATTATTTTCAACCCCATTCTTCCTATCAGAGTCTCTTTTCCACTTAACCAAGTATATCCTTTTTTACCTTCCACCTATTCACGTTGATCTTTTTCTCCCTCTTTTGCTAACAAAAATGGTACATTTTGCAATCCCTATCTTTTTATTCATGTCTATTTATTTTCTATTTACGTACATCCTTTTGGCAATCTAAATTCCTCCAAATCTCTCCTCTATCTCTCCACATTCGCTCCTAACATATTGCTCAATCCCTAATGTGCTTGAAGTTCTGAACGTTCAAATTAACGAAATTTTTACTGATGACTTTGTAAAGTAGAAAAAATGCTGAAATGTTTGTTCAATTACATTGGAAATAATAAATTATTTAAAAAAATTATAAAGCATATTTTGAATTATAGTTGGAACAATATTGATTCCATTTCCATTCTCTGTCTTTGAACGTCTATCTTTTTACATTTTCTTGTCAATCTTAAATTTCTGCTTTTAAAAAGGAAAATGTTATGTTCACAACATTTTTTTAAGCTCGTATACTGATGTATTTCGATGCGCTGATTACGAGCTATCGGTACCGGTAAAAAACATATTTAAAGTATACGGAAGGGACTGGTACGCATTTTAGAGTAAGGCCATGTGATTTAACAGTTATTTTGTTAGTTTTTGGTTTTTGACGCTGTTAATGGAACGTTCTATGTATACATATATCACACTATCATTGATTTGCGACTCAAGAATATTACGATTAACGACCCATGGAGGAGGGAAGGTACCCATGTGACTGGTCATAGAAATCATGTTGGTCAAACCCTTATCCCTTTCCAAAGTCAAATGGGGGGTGAGAAGGCACCCCTGTGAATGGCCACAGAAATAATTTTGGTCAAACAACTTCTGCTTTCGAATTTCTCGTGGGGGGGGGGGGGAGCACCACTGCGACTAGTCGCGCACTACCCCTTTTCAACGTCCCATCAGGGGCGGAATGGCACCCTGTGACAGGCCACAGAAATAACGTTGCTCAAACCATTACCCCTTTCCAACGTCTCGTGGTAATTATGAACAATTCTCGTAATTTAAATTAATAATCGGTTATAGTGCCTATTCACACCGAAAATACTTGGTCTACTCCTACCGTATTTTCATGACAAAAAAAATTCTGACAGATTATTTTTCTATTTAAAACAGTGATGGGAGAATGCGGATATCTGTGCTATGCGCAGTAGTGATTCCTGTGTATTTTTAGGTTATGTAACCCCATGTGTCAACTTAAAAATACACAGGTATTGATTTAAGAACATGATTTTCATCAGTGTTGACCTTGAAAATTATATTTTCAGGTATTTGCATGACTATATACGTAATTCGCTTTTATTTTGTATTTCACTTTTCATGAAATATATATATATATATATATATATATAAATAACTCTAATATAGCTCCGCTCCAGATGGAAACAGTGAGAACGTTTCCTTATTTTTCACGATAATTCGAGAACCAATAAACATTTCTTTACGTTCTTCGTTTTATTTTAAAGAACAGATTTTATACATTAATTTAGCAGAGTTGCAATGTTCTCCATTAACTTCACTGAAGCATGCAGAAAGTTGATGTTGAGAATCGAAAATTAGTGCTATCTCGATCCCTATTTATCAAAAATACTTCAAGTATGGCTCAGTCGGCGCGAAATTTAGTTAGCTTTTTAATAGGGGTTTCAAAATCTTTCTAACTGAATGTACTGCTGATAGATCCATGGAAAAAGTCATGTTTTTAATACGATTTTTTAAGTGGAGTGAAAATTCTGGACAGTACTGTAGGTCCGTCATATTGGATCTGCCATTATAAAATTATACATTTTTGTATCAAGTTTGGTTCAAGGTACCCAAAAAAAAATTATGTACCAACTTTCGTGCGGATAAATAAAAATTTCGCATTTAAGTAAGCCCCATTGTATCTGCCATTTTGAATTTTCTATGTCAATTTCGAAATCAGTAACCAAAAACTCCTTTATGCCAAGTATCAGATAAATATGTGCAAATTTTGAAATTTTTTCAAAGGTGGCAAATAATCTTACTGCGAAGATCATCATGAACCTCTTAGGACCATAAATCTTTAGGTACGAGGTGGAACTTCGGGTAACTTCTGATTGAAAAAATGTATCACTGTAAATTTTTCAAATGCATGAGAATAAAGTGATGGAATTCAAAACCAGCGTCATATGCGTATTCCTTATGTGGGTCGTATTAATTTATGACCACATTAGTTTTTTTTTAGTTTTTTGAAATGGTTATTTAAATATGGTGGTAAAAATTCAAAATTTCTTTGAAATTTCAGAAATTAAATTGAAAATAAATCAAAATTTAAATTCTTTCACGTATAAAATGCAAATTAAACTACGAAATTCTTGGAAATTAAAAAAACCAAGAATCCAATACTCAAATTTGGACACACACTCTCAAATCACTGAATTCAAAATTTAAGAAAAGGAAGAAAAATAAGACAACCTTATGAAAGGTATTTTTTTATTGGCTTAAAAAAAGGTTTCAATGAACACCGAAACGTAGGTAGGTTTTTTGTAAATGTTTTTGATTCTATAAAAAAAATTCTTCTCAACAATTCTTCTTTTTCTTTCCTCCTTTTTCGATTTAGGTATTTTTAATTTGAATTGAGATATTTAAAAGTTTGTGGCCAAATTTGACCTTTCCATTCTTTTTTTTTTAGTTTCCAAGAATTTTTTGTTAGCTAAACATTTCTTTAGTTCGTATAGCTCTAGAATAAATAATTAAAACTTTATGAAATTTGGAACTCAGTTGCTTAAACTCATAATAAGTTTCCTTCTAAAAAAAATTCTTGTTGGTTTTTGGCCACTTTTGGAGGTCTCTCAGCCCGCAATGTTTTGCTTCTGAATATAAAATAAAAAATGTTCAGAAAGATATCTTTTTTAGCCAAAAATTTTTTGTTGTAAAATTAAAAAAAAATTTCTTGAAAAAATGTTTAAATTTTTTTTAGAATATTGTCAATGTGTGTAACAGATACAGCTAAATTTTATGTGTTAGGGAAACTAGTGAACGTACAATCTATCAACGCCCCCAATTAACGCGTTTTGGAATTTTTGGTTATATACTAATAAAATATACGCATACAGTACCCATTCTTAGTTTCGTTAGTTGTGTGAGTGACGAACAAAGTCAATACAAAGGCAACTTCTGCACATTTTTTACCCTTTTTCTTAACCATTTTGACCCATTAAACCTGTCCAAATTAGTCTTTAAACTTTATAATAACGTACTTTAAGTAAAAGAATAATTTAGACACAAATAAGTCTAAAGAAATCTGCCGCTGTGCGGGCACATTCTTACCGCTCGCGATAGGCGTGCGTCTATCGGGTCTCGCACAGAGCGCTCAGCTAGTTTCGGTCCTTGCACTTCGTTCACGCATACGCCGTACGCCACGAAGTTTCGAACGCATTTCAAGTTATACTCAGTGTAAGCGCGCCAGCAACATGCATAGCGATCCCAGTCTTGACAATTGCCGCGCCGTACAGTGGTCTGGAATAGGAATTTACTGTTCATAATCGCGCGTCAATTTAGGATTTTTGACGGCGCATCGGCTCTGAGCATAGCTGCGTTTTTCCAGTGTGTCCACAAGTACTTTGCCCCATGGTTAGCATATGGATGGGAGCGTGTGCGTTGGCGATCGAGCATATACAGGCCTTTACATGCTCGAGCGCAAATGCGTATAATGTTTTTAAATCAAATCAATACTTTCAAAGAAAAATGATGAAAACCTATTTTGCTTTTATACTTTTCACCTGGTGCAAGTCTTAATATTAATCGATTTAAGAAAGATCTTTTAAAGTAAATTGTGATATGAAAATACACCTTTTCCCGTTGATCCTAAATTTAAATGCTAATTTTTTGTTTTTTCGACCCACCGTTGTTTATGTATGTGACTGTCCGTAAAGAAAGGGACCCAACTACAAAAAAATGTATTTTTAGTTATTTACATTAGACGATAGTTTTGAGTTGCTCTTTTATGATAAAAATAATTATTCTTTCATCTGCAAAATTCGAATTGTTATTAAACTGTAAAGTAGGGCCCCCTTACGGAGTTCCTGTGTTGGACCGCCTCTTCAATCCCTCTTCCTGTAAAGAATGTAGCTCCCGGATGTTAGATCCCTTTCTTCGCGGACGGTTACACACGCACGCACACACATACACGCACGCACACACATACACGCACGCATGTATATGTATGCATATATACATACACACATACATATATAATTAAAAACTAAAGGTTAACAACCACCGCCGGGTCCCACTGGGAGCAACTGTCATCTAAAAAATGACATCGGCTCCCAGTAGGACCGCGGTAAATCCCATTCTGGTATTGGAAATTGCTACAACCTGAAAAAGTCAAAAGTTTAAATTTAAACGTTAAAAATGTGAAAATACACCGTTTTCAATGCTTATTGCAAGCCACCGAGTAACATGAAAAATTTCAAAACCATGAAAAAACTATAAAAGAATAAAGTGTAAAAGAAAATAGTTGACAAATATTTCTAAAAATGTTTACACCGAGTGAAGAATTTTTAAAAATATTTTTCTATAGTCATCCCGAAAGTCAAAAAGAACAAAAGAAGCTTGAAAAAGTTTAGAAGTGAAATATGCTATTGAACGTTGATCCACCGTAAAAAATTCCAATTAGCCAGAAATTTTCGTTTTGTATTTACATAATATTTCAAAAATTTTCAATTTGAATTGAATTTTTTTTTAAAAATGAAACTGTTGGAATAATTTCATCTTTAAATATTTTTTTATTTTTATAACTTAAATTTTTAATTTGAATTTCACGCTTAATATTGGATGAAGTTTAAAATCAAATTTCAGAAAATTAGTTAATAAATTTAAAAAATGTGTCCTTAATTTTTAATGGTATTTAAAAACCGCGAGCTGTCGTTGAATATTACATATATGGCGCAGCAGCCTTCGTCCATCCAACGGAAATGCTTGACGCGCCGCGATTGTCTTCGCGACTTCTCATCCCGCGGTCTCGTCTCGTCTTGCATCATTTACCATGGGAAATTTCGAGGTTTGTTTTGTTTGGTGTGTTCTTCTCACCTCGTTAAGACAACTTGTTAACCTGATCGTTAACGATTTGTATCAGGATTTGGAAAAATCGTGGAGCACGTACCTTCTATACGAACTAAGTACATGCAATATGCATAGATTTACAAACATAATCTCATTGTTGTCACCTTTCTTGCGGCCTTCAGTCGGTAGTTTTGCAGAGTGTCTATTAATTATTATACACCTGGTGATTACCTGCTTTCTATCTAACAATATACATTTAAAATTGTACACACACACACACATATATATATATATATGTGCGACGCACCTGTCACACATAAGAGGACGCATCTGCGTCATCGCTTGCGTGCAAGCCGTGCGACAAAATCCGCACGCGTGCGATGCACGTGCGTCGCACTATGCGCGCATATTGCTATCTGGGTTGTGACTCAGCCCTGACTTAGAATTCTATGACGTGTGATTACAGGATGTGTAATGTCAAACAACAAAAAAACATTGATTGTACTTGTTTAAAAGAATAAATTAAAAAGTCCTTTGGGAGAATTATTCAGTATTTCTCCCTTTAAAGATGTGTTAGGTTACAATTGATATATTTTCCCGTAAAGTGTCCAAATTACCTGGAGCATGTAATGACGCATAATAAAAATACGCTAAAGTTTAACACGTTTTATGTTAGTTCAAAGGTAAATGTTTTAAACGTTACCATCGATTCATACACAGATTTGATACTTAGACTTACTTATTGAAGAATTACATTAATACTGGTTAAAATAACAACAACAAAATCGTCAAAAACTCATCATTATGTTTAAGTTAGACAAAATAAAAATCTATATAAAAGAACAATAGTTTTTGAGATATACTTTTAAAAGGTACCAGGGAAAAATTATATTTTATTACCCTTGGTTTCGAAAATCCTCTTCAAACTTAGCAATTTGTAAGTGGAGAACAAGGAAAGGGCATTTTTCAAGTGTATAATGCTTGTTTAATATATTTTTCGGGTAAAAAAATCTAATCAAATTATAAAGCAATTCAATAAATAGTCGCAAAGATATTACGCGGGGAAGCAAAAGTGACCTTTATATGGAGAATTACCCATATGTACATATTTTACGTACCTATAAAAAAGCGATGGAGGAATAATTCTTAAAAACATGAAAAATATTTATAATATCAGCTGTCAAAGAGAAGAATTAAAATAAAAAAATAACGAAAATATGGAAAGACTTTAGATTTGAATTGTGTCTAGTTTGTCTGAAGTTATTAAAAGACATATTTAAAACAAAATTTTCAGTCTAGAGGGAACAAATTTTAAAGTCTGAAATCCAGCATTCTGGAGAATAAAGTACTATAAAAGGAATTTTTTTTGCTTACAAAAAATTAATTACTCCTAAATAATAAGCTGGTCTTGTTTATACAACGTTATTTTCGTTTTCTTGAAATTTATATTTATTCCAGTGAAAAATGCAGAGAATGCTGTCTAAAAGATGAAGACGATGATGCTTTAGGATTGAAGCGTTATCCAAAAGCTGTGCTTGAAGTTTGTACCTGTAAATTCGGAGCTTATCCACAGATACAAGGTATACTTTATTTTTTAAATAGAATTGCAAAGAATTTTTCTCAAATTTTAAGAAAAAAATGCACAAAAAGATGTCGATGTCTGTAGGATCACTCAAATCTTTACTAAGCTTTCATTTCTAAGATCAATATTTTAAAAAGGAACTGTGAAAACTTTCCTGCAAGCCGGAAGGATTTTCGCTGTGGCAAAAGTTGGGCCTAGTACATGGGGCACAATTTACCAAATGTACCCACCTAAGTTGTCTTCAATTTTCTTGAAACTCCCCTAAGTTGTATCCTAGTGGACTTTTCTAATTTCCTCAAAGGAAGCACCTCTAGAACGACGGTTTGTCGATATATTAACTCGCGCGTCGTTATTCAATTACATAATCATAACTTCTGCTCAATATGATCAATATTACTTCCATATGAGTGTTTTTAATGATCTTTATGGTACAAATAATGATTTTGGAATAAAAATGATGATTCTGGAATAAACAAATTATTTATGCTCATTTTTCCATTTTAAACATATTTTTCTCCAAAAACGACTTTAAATTTTTTAAGAATTAAAAAGAAAACGGCTGCCGCGCCGTGAACTTCTATAGTGTAACTATGCACCTTGTATGTCTTATTGTGGTCATTAATAATAATAATTATTATTATTATATCATTAAGCCGTTTCCCTTTCGGGGTAGGCGTGAATTGCTCGGTTGGATAGTTTGAGGAGTTCAAAAATGTGTAAAAGTCAATTTCGAAAAATTTGTGGGATAGGCCCTTTTGTTCCCCGACCCTTCAATTGATATAAGTGTTGTATTTTCATACCAATGTATTATAAAATAACGCAAAGTATTGTAAATTTTTATCAAATGAATGATATAAAGTTTTCTTTTGTGCGATATTAACGATTCACTTGAAAGACAGTATAGTTTGCAGAATTTTTAAAGAGATTCTCACTTTCATTAGGAGAGGAATTACACAACAGTAAGGTAAAATGAGAATCGCTAGAGACGTCAACGTTCTCAGGTCTGAAGTTTAAAGCCAAGTCCCCCGTAGACACTTTCACATTTTTAAGTTTCGGTTTATATTGTCGAATTTGAAAAAATATTCAAATATATAGACTATCCTTCTTTCTCAGTAGATAATACTTATTAAGTCACTTAATAAAAGTAGAATGTATATAACAATTGACGTATAAAGATGCGGGTGATGAAAAAAAATCGGACGGCACTGGACAACTGACTTCGAACTTCGAGGCGGGAGAACCCCGAAGACTTATTTTTGAAAGTAAGTTTGAATTTATAACGAAAAAATATGCATTTCTTATAAAAGAGAAAATTTTCTCAACAAAATAAGTGAATTTTCAACTTGAAAGGATCAATTTTCTCGTAAGAATGAAGTAGCTACCTTTTTCGTTGTAAAAATGATTTTTTATCATACCTTCATCGAAATATCGATTTTCAATGCTTGTAGAGCGAAGCGAAAGTGGCCGAATGCAGCCCAGTTTTCTTTTCCTCCCTAGAGAGGAAAAGTGATGACGTAGCGGGATGAAAAGAAATAAAACAGCTCGTGATTGGTCGAAAGCAGATATCTTTATTGTGACGCGTTCGTTCCCTCTCTCTTTCCATCGCCGTTATAATCGCACGAGCGCTGCAGCCAAGTTCAAGACCTTTACGATCGAGAGAAAACAATATCAATTTATATATTATTCTCAGCTCCCTCTTTCACACGCGAACTTCTTTCCATTTCCGAGCGCTGCAGCCAACTTTAAGTGACTATTCTAACCTCTTGTCTATTGTCAGAATATTATAGTCGATTATTCTGAATAAAATAAATTCGCTTCGCGAACAAAGGAAAATCGGTCTCCGATAAAGGTATGATGAAAAATAGCGTGCACAACTCGGGTCAAAAGGCTATATGATTGCAACAAGTGTGAATAGTGTCCTCGCTTCGCTCGGGCAGCAAACTTCACACTCGTTGCAATCATATCCTTTCAACCCTAGTTGTGCAATATACTATTTTATAACACATGCATGATTTCAGCCCTTTTCGACGCCTATGAAGCGGGGCTAAAGCTCTACTTTTCACTGAAAAGTGAAAAATGACGTCAGAGGTGAATAATGAAAATTATACATCTGTGAGCTCGCATTTTACAATTATCAGTCCACTCAACGTAAAAACTGTGAGGAAGTTATGGTTACAGATAATAGAATTTTGCGGTTATTTATGGAAAGTTATCATATATAACTGACTAAATTCCCGAAAATTTTCATAAATTTCCGGAAATTTATGAAATTTTAAAAAAATGAATATTGTGTAATTTATGGTAAGTTACCATATTTACCGGTGAAATTACCACAAATGACCGAACATTTCCATAAATTTCCGGAAATTTATGGACATTTTTAAAAATGAATTTTGGGTAATTTATGGTATGTTGCCATATTTACTAGTAAAATTATCATAAATTATCGAAAAATGTCATAAATGTCTGGAAATTAAAAAAAATGAATATTGGGTAATTCATGGTAAGTTACTATATTTACCGGTAAAATTACCATAAATTACCGAAAATTTTGAAAAATGTCTTGAAATTTATGGAAATTTCTAAAAATAAATTTTGGTTAATTTATGGGAAGTTACCATATTTATCGGAAAAATTACCATAAATGACCAAAAATTTCCATAAATTTCCGCAAATTTATAGACATTTAAATTGAATCCGACAATTTTTTTATTGATTTTTTGATAATTTGGAATGAGTTAACATAAATTTCATGCTTCTTTATTCAAAAACTAATAGGAACTGAAATCATGACTGTATTTCGAAAAATGTCTGCAATCATCCATTTTTTATAAAAAATATCGTATGCGCTAAGGGAGAGAGGCACTTTTTCTCCCCCTAGGTGCATAATATACTATTTTACAAAAAAAAAACATATTTTGTATATAATTTGTTCAATTTTTAACAAAAGAAATGAACTTTCGACTAAATTAATGCATCTTCAACTAAAAAAAATATTAAAAAATTCACCAATCAGGTACATTTTTACCCAAAAATATACATTTTAGACACAGAATAGAATAGTTTAATTTTCAGTTAGAGAAATAAGCTTCTGAACAAATAAAATAAATTTTCAACGAAAATTCGAAAAATGGAGTATACCTAATTTTTTAGTTGAAAAAATTAATTTTAAAATCTTTATTTAAAAAAATTAATTTTTAATATAAAAAATAATTTTCAAATGTAGAAATGAAAATTTCGACCAGGAAGATTAATTTTCTACCAAAAAAGAATAATTTTTAAGAAAATACATGAATTTTCCATCAACATTTTTTGTTTTTAATGGAATTTTCAACCCAATAGTTGCCTCTTCAACTGAAAAGGTTGATTTTCTACCAGAAAAAAAGATAGATTTTCAACTAAGTGGATGAATTTTCAACTAAAAAACATACGTTTTTAACAAAGTATAGAATAGTTTATGTTTCAGTTAGAGAAATAAGTTTTTAAGCAAATAAAATAAATTTCAACTGAAAAACTGAATTTTTTACAAAAAAAAAAGAATTTTCAACAAAACACATAAATCTGTAACTCAAAAAGCTAAATTTTCAACAAAAAATATATTAGTATTGCATTGTATTGTATTTTATTACTCTCCCTTTTACGGGTTTGAGGGCTCCGTTCCCTTTACATCTTTTACAATTTCACTCCACACATTACTACTATCCAACCGAGCAATTCACGCCTACCCCGAAAGGGAAACGGCTTAATGATATAATAATAACTATGTATGGTTGAAAATTAGTGTTCTTTAGTAGAATATTATTCTTCTCGTGGGAAAACGATCGAAAATTTAACGATTTTTATAAAAAAAAATTTTCGATGACAATTGTTTGTTTTTACATGAATATTTAACCATTCCATTTTTTTTTAATTCATCTTTTTTTGGTTGAAAATTTTTTTTTTTTGTTAAAAATATGTTTTTTTTTATTGTTGAAAATACATTTTTTACTATAACATTTTCGGTTGAAAATTCAACTATCTTCTTGATTTTTTTTTCAATTTGTCTTTTTGGTAGAAAATTATTTTTGTGAAAATTCATCTTTTTTTGGGAGAAAATTATTCTTCATGAAAAATCCATCTATTTTGGTCAAAACTTCATTTCTTTGGTTGGTTAAAATTTTGTTTTGTGCAAATTTTGTCTCTTTAGTAGAACATTATTCTTCTTCTTTGAAAATTTATCGTTTTGGTTGAAATTTAATTTTGTTGCAAATTCAGCTACTTTCACGAAACTGTTTTTTTTTTTGTTGAAATTTTTTTTTCAACTGAAAATTAAACAATTGCATTTTTGGTTGAAAAAAAGTAACTTTTTAGTTGACTATATATGGTTGGAAATTCATTATTTTGTTGGAAATTCGTCTTCTCGTTGGAAAACTGTTGAAAATTTACCGATTCTGTGAAAACTCCTTTTTTTTAACTTAATTTTTTTTATCTGAATATTTAACAATTGTATTTTTTTAATTTTTCCTTCTCAGTTTAAAATTCAATTCTGCTTTTGACAACATGTTTTCATTTTTTGGTTGGAAATTAATTTTTTTAACTATACCATTTTTGGTTGAAAATTTGACTATCTTGTGAAAATTGTTTGTTTTTTTTCTGGTTCAAAATTAATTTTTTTGAGTTGAAAATACGTCTTCGTGGTAGAACATTTTTTTTTTTGTTGAAAATTGATCTTTCTGGCTGGAAGTTAATTTATTTGGTTGAAAATTTTAATAGTTTGCTGGGTTGTGCTCCGTTGAAACATAACATTTTTGCATATGAGTGGCTCGATGCTTGTATTTTCTAAACGACATGAGTTCTTTAATCAATGATTACATGAAAATAATTTGTTTCAAGAATTTCACAGTTATTCATATAATACCCATTTTTTCAGTACATATATATTACCTGTAGAAAAATAAGGAGAAGAATTTTATATCACAAAATTTTCGACAGATTACAATATTTATAGGCACTACTTTCTTTTCTGCGAACACCTAAATGGCGTAAAAAGTAGACATTGTTTATACGATTTATTTTCGTACAAAATATAACATTTATTCAATTTTATTGACCATATGCAGTTCTTATCGCCGGAAAGAAGAAAATGTGTTCTGAAAACAAAATGGATAAACTAAATTGTTGCAACATATCAAACTTGTTTAAAAATTTAGGAATATTGTTCGAAAAACGGCGTGGTACATGAAAATATTGAAATCTGTTCAAAAGTGAAAAAATTAATATTGTTTAAATATTCAAGAGTATTCTCAGAAAACAAAGCAATATAACTGAAAACATTGAAATCTGTTGAGCATTTGGTAATATAAAATGTTTCTCCTTTTTCCAGGCAATCCGAACATTCGAAGAAATCTGCATTATTTCTACAATTGTGAAATTATTTAAATATTTCTTTTGCTGCTTATGTACCTGAAATAATAAAAGATTTCAAAAAATGAAAATGGATTGATTATCAAATTGTTGAAGATTTCAACAATGAAGATCCATAACGGAGCTAATATTTGTCAAATATTGAGGAATGATGATTTATAAAAAAATAAAAATAAACATGCATAAGTCAACAATAATTGAAACTTGTCACTATTTATCACTATTCTAAAAAATATTGTATGTGGCGCCATCCAGTAAAGTTTGTTTCCGAAAAGATGTATCAGAACTGGCAGATCGTGGCTCACGAAGAGATCGATCTCTTGAGAACAGTATTGGGTTTTGAGCTCTTAGGATTCATCTCACTAAAGGTTTTAAACCTATAGAGATTCAAGAAGTCCGATCTTTCCAATCATTCCATCCTCTGCTGAACACATCCATACTGGAGTGGGGGAAAGTTCGTTCAGTGCAAACGTCTTCTTCTCGGATTCCTTCTCGGCACCTACGTGCCTGCATGAATCTTTCCCCGAATTTTTTTAAATTAAGATCGAAAAAGCAGTACTTTAGTCTGTTAATAAGTAAATTAAGCTTGCACTGAGAAAGGAAAGTTTTGAACATTTCGAAAGTATGAAAAATGGTTGGTTAGTTTAATTAACACAATATTCAGATGGGTAAGAAAAAGTAAAAAATTAAAAATATTAACATGAAGTATGTTTAAACAAAGACCCTCAAATTCCGACCTTGGAGGGATTTGATGGCGCCTCTTTCTAGCTACAGTTCTCTCACAGAGTATATCCCTGAAAGAGCGCATTTGCAGGCTCACTTTTGGCTCGGTCGGGATTCATTCTTAATCCCTGTTCAGAATTCATCTTTTTTAGTTGAAAATATTTGGTTGGATGTTTTATTACGCTGTTAAAGATTCATTTCCTTGGTTGAAGATTCATTTCTTTGGTTGAAAATTTCACAACTTTGTTAAAACTTATATTTTTTTTTTGCAACTTACCTTTTTCAACTGACACAATATCCATTAAAAAGATTACGGGGACCTATTATCGTGGACCAAATGTTTCCTAGCTTCCGGACTACAAGAAACTGACGGGTGTACTGTACAAAGCAAGTGAATTCCTGTGGTGAGCAGGGACCAAGTGGGCGGGCTAATCGGTGAGCGCTCTTCTCAAGGCGAGGACCAATTCGTGAAATCGTTTTCGATCTCCTAGTCCGGGTGCCAGGAGCAGTTTGGTCCGCGGTACGGGACTATACTTACATAACGTAACGGAAATGGAGGTTCTGAAGAACACACCAAGGGGGCAGCACGAAACAGTCGGCCTGTTCTGGATGACAACAGCGACATATGTAGGGTGAGTTGGAGGAAACTGAGTGGCAGTTGACAGCTGAGGGCACTGAAACGGAGGGTCTAACGAAAGAAAAGAAAAGAAGGGGTACACCGAAAAAAGAGGATAAAAACAAATTGACGGATACCAAAAATGCGGAAAAAATAGACAAATTCATAATAAAGAATAATGAATTGGCCTTTGTGGTGAGTTTAAAAGAAGCGGCTTTTGGCAAAAGCAAAAAACTTGACAGAACCCCAAATGGATCAACGACACGGTCTCATGGAGAGAACAACAACGATAAAAAAGTGAGTGAAAATTATTTAAGCGACGAAGAAGACAAAAGGGACCAAGGCGGGGATGGAAGTGAGCAGCGAAAAGAAGTGAATTCAAAAATGGGGGTAGAGGGCCTTGACAAGGAAGTGTTGAAGATAGGCATTCAGCCAACAGTTGTGCCAAATATTGTAAGTAGCGCAAACATTGATAGTGTCAAGGATCAAGTTGAGGTCGGGATAGTGTCGGAAGAAGTAGGAAATGTGAAGAAACTTGTAGAGGAAATCAGATTCAGCGGGGACAAATCGAATGGTGCACTCATAATTATAAAAAAATCAAGACAGAAGGAGGAAAAATGGAACAACGAAAAACAGTTATTGAACGAAGAAATGAGGAATCTGAAGAAAACAGTAAATTAAAAGAAGGAAAAAATTTCGCAGCTCATGTTGGTAGAAAATAAAGAAAATACAGGACCGCATGAAACGAGCCGCAGAGAAAAGATTCCAGAACGTCCAGAAATTCCAAATTGCAAGTGCAAGAACAGGAACAAGAGCCGGAACAACAAGAAGGAGCAGACAGTGGGATGGGAGGTTTTCAAGAATTTGAAAAGCTTGCTGAAGAAGATGGAAATTCTAGTCAAAAGAAGGATCGACCAGAATTACTCAGTGTCGAAGAATTGAAGTGGGAATTAGAGGATAGAAAAAAACGGAAGAACTTCATAAAGGTTAGAGGTTTCATGGCAGTTAAATATTCATCATTTTAGTTCAAAAGACAATATTTTGGTTAACAGCGAAACTCTTGTTATTTTGCTCAAAAATCGTCCTTTTTGGTAGAATATTAATCTTTTTGGTTTAGAATTCAACTATTTTATTGAAAATTCATCTTTCTGGTTAAAAACGCAATATTTTTACTTGAAAAGTTAGGAATTTGAAGCATTTTAAATTGAACGTAATATAATATCCACATTAATTTCACGTAAATATGCACTGCATTTGAAGTATAAGAATGATAAAATAAAAATTAGTTTGAATTATTATTCAAATTCATTAACTTTAGAGACAAATTCAGGGAATGATTAATGATGTTTTCAGTTTATATATCAGTATAAAGGGGTTTTCGAGGTCGCTGATTACGAATTTATCAACAAAATAAAAATATTATATTGCCGAGATTCTTTAATTTGAAATAACATTATTCAATTTTGAACAGCTTGAATTACTAATTGAACAATGTTAATTCCTTTCTGATAAAATGTTCCGTTTATCAACAATTTTGCTTGCATTATTTCAATTTTGAGGGCTGCAGTTTCAAAATCTTTCAATTTCGAATTGTTCAATTTTAAACGTTTCCATTTAGAAATGATAAAAATTTAATTTCTGTTACATATTCAGCGATAAGGAGGAACTTTAAATAAACATCACTACGTGACTAAAAGAAGGTAAGAATAATATTTTTAAACAAGGTAGAAGTCGTTATTTACCACCTGGCTCTATGTTTTCGTAATTCCAAATTAGTTTGTTTTATTAAACACTATCCTTGGACTTTGTTCTTTCGTATCAAATAAATATCTCTAAATATTATCATTTTGATTATTGAAAACTTAGATAATTTCATGCTCTACAGATTGATTATTATTATGATACTTTAAAAAAATGCATACAATTTTTTAAGATAACAAAACAAAGCAGTACAAGACACAGAATGATTGAACTAATAAGTTGATAATATTAATTGCGTGAAAAGCGTCTCCTAAATTACATTTTTTTTTAATTTATGATTAGTGAAATAATTATTGTCACCATCAGCAATGCATGGTTCCTCGGGCAATATTTATTTTACAATTGCTACATGTTTACTCTGGCATTCGCAAATATTCATTGGGTGGCGTTCACAGATTCCAAGAATTTTGATAAAGCGACATACAGAACCTAACTTTGATTCGCCATCATTAAGATATTGAATTACACATGATCCAGTTTGTAATGTTCGCCGATAAGCTTCAGTGACATATAGTATCCTATTCTTAAGCAATCGATAATATTTTAACAGTAATCTGTAATTTATTAAACCTGAACTTGTCATCGCATTAGAAATAAAAGTTTCCTCTGAATTTAAGTATTCGTAATTCTCAGAACTTTCGTGTAAACTTTCAGCACATTCGAGTTCATCAAATGCATCCTCGTCATTGATCTGGCTGCAACGTATATATCAAATAAGATAGACGTAAAATAATACACTTTTCACTGTAATTATACAAATGTGTAATGCACACAATGAAATAAATAACGAATATTATCGCAAGAATCAAATTGAAGAATGTAATTAATCAAAAAGGTGAAAAACTGAAATTACATAAAGTAAAGAAACAATTACCTACCACTGTGCATCTTGATGTCTCTCAGCTTCTGCAACCACAGCACCTGGTTCATACTGCCTACTTCTAAAATGCCATTAGGAAATTTTAAAAATTTGTAAAAAAAACGTATATAGGAGAGAGTGGCGTATGGTGTCTCGCTTTGACTTGAACGCCCTGTAAATTATGATTGAAATGTGACTTTGATGTATGTATTTTTTAAGGTGACGCTCACATTACAAGGGAACATATGTTATTACTCCGAACCGCTTTTTAATTTCTTCATTATTTGATATTTAATCAATTGGATCAACAAATTTCAAAATCACTTTAGATCTCCTCATCAGGGTATAGTTTCATAGGATGCCACGAAAACATATTTCTTTCTTATGCCTAATATTAATATACAATAATCTCAAATGTTTCCTATACAAATTTGATGAAACTATCTAAGGCTTTGTTACATTTCAAAAGGTCTCTTTTTAAATTGATTGCATTATTGCCCTCTCTCTTCATGTATAACATTTCCATGAATTCCCTTTTTCTTTGTTCCCTTTCGTTATATAGGACTCTTACACCGTCCCAATCGAACTCATGGCCATGTGTGATTCTATGTTTCGACAGCGTGCTATGGTATTTCTGATTTCTATGAAAATTATTTTGATGATAATTTCTCCTTATTCTTAGTGGTCTTTTTGATTGACCTATATATACTACCTTGCAATTTCTTCATTTTATTTTACAAACTGCATATTGTTTTCCCATTTTCCTGCGTACGTCTTTTTCCAATTAAACAGTTCTGTTAATTTTGAATGAAATTCTATGAATTGTATGTGAACCCATTTTTCCTAGTAAAGATCCCGAAGACTTTAAAATTTTATCGAAACAAGGTAAAACAACCATGTTATATTTATCAAATTCTCTTTTTTCTGTGTTGTATAAAGTGTTTTCTTTACTATTTATCTGATCAATTCTGTTGTTTATATGTTTTTCAATGAAGAAGGGTGGATAATGATTAAAAAAAAGGATCTGTTTGCATATTTGAATATTTTTTTTTGATGGAAACTTTGATGTGATAATTTTATAGCTCTATCAACCATATTTTTTATAATCGCAATTTTCATTTGTATTGGGTGATTTGACAGAAAGCTCAAAGTTCGTCCTGAAAATTATGGGTTTCTGTACCAATCCCTTATAATTCTACCATCATCTGTTTTAATCAGAGTTACATCTGAAAAATTTAGTTTATTTTTTTTCTAATTCTAAAGTAAATAGTGATCTAGGATGTATACTATCAAAGGCATCTAAAAGTATATTGATCTTACTTGCTTCTACACAAAGAGCAGAATCATTAACATATCTCGCATAAAAATAATTGAAATCCTAGTTTTTCTAATTTGTCGTTACCTAAATTTTCAATTTTGTTAAAAACTGTATTTTCTAAATCTTCCATGAATATTTCTGCCAACATAAGTAGGAGAACAGATCCCATTGGTGATCCAAATTTTTGTTTATAAAATTTGCCATCAAATTGAAAATAAATCGAATGAAAAACAAAATCGATTGCTTCAATGAACTTTTTAAATTAACTTTTTGTGTGTTGCTTTATGCATTCCCATCTTTTTTCAATCGATTCTTTTACTTCATCTAAAGGAATGTTTGGGAACATAGCAATTACATCAAAAGAGGCTAGGATGTAACCATGAGGAATTGTGATTCCTTTAATGTGCTCAAGAAAAACTGTACTATTTTTTACTGTGTTTTTTGAAATTTTAATTGATTATTTGAATATGTTACTGAAGAATTCTTCTAATTTTCTTGTCGAAGAACCTATTGTTGATATTACAGGTCTTAATAGATAATCAGCTTTGTGTGCTTTAATCAGACCATAAGATAAGGAGAGAACTGAATTTACAGTATCGATATCATTTTTATCTGTGTTCTCAAGATATCAATTCAATCTAAATTTATTAGAAACCTTATAAGTAGATTTTTGTAATTTTTTGAGAGGTTTGTTTTAAATTATTTCAAAACTATGCCTGTCCTCAAGAATTCTCATTATTTTTTTGTTATATTCGCTTTTCAAAATTGCTATTGTAATATTACACTTATCTGCACATATTATCAGGAGATCAAGATTTTCCTTCAAAAATTCATTCGTTATAGCCTTCATTTAACTCTTCGTCCATAATTGAAATAAATTTGTTATTTGCAATAAAATATGTAGATAATCCTGATAGTTTTGTTCTGAATTCTTGTAATTTATTACTTGGAATTTTGTATCTTTCACAACTTCTAATAATAGGAAAAACCTTGTTTCCCCATATTTTTCACTGAAACCTTCTCCTAATCTCAAAATGTTGGTCACTTGGAAAGGTGTACTAATTTTTGAAAGATTCAGAAACCATGGGTCCGATTATTCATGTGGAAGCGCATAATAAATATTTATATTTAATTTTCAAATATCACCTTTATTTTGAAATTAATTCATAAACTTCCGGTCTAGTTTTTTTATTATTTTGAGTGATTCTCTGGTTTAATTCATTGCCCTTAATAATACACTCCTCAATGACATAAGGAGGTACCTGTTCATTCAATTTGTCAAGTAAAAATTTAATTTGTCCATTAAGATGATTAATTCTTGTGTGCCAGTCACTAATAAACAAATTAAAAATTGATCTTTGGAATTTATTTGTGGTTTCTTGAAATTTTTCTCTACTTTTGACGTTCGTAAATTTGAAATCTAATCTGTTTTGTAAATTGAAACATTTTTTTTTGTTGGAAAAACTCCATGATTTTTGCATTTTGTAAGAAAGCTTTTCTGGGATTTAATTTGATTTATTATTCTACTTAACATGTAGAAAGATTTAATCTTTTTAACAGGACTGTCATTCACATTAATGTCTGAACCCCACAATCTGTCAATTTCCATAAGAATGTTAATTGATAATACAACATTTTTTTAAAAAGATATTTATTATAAATTTGAAATAAAATTTTTGATTTCAAATCAATTCAAATTTCGAAATGCAAAGCAACTGGTTTTGGATTCAAAATTTTTCTGAGCCTTTCTTTTCAAAAATAAAATTTTCACACAGATTGACTTTTAATATTGTGTTTCTAATTTTCTTCTAAAAAATTACCGCGATTTTTTTTTTGAAAAGGATGAGCCGAAGAGAAGTTTAGAATGGTACCTGCATATGTGCTTGCAACTTTACTAGAGGAACACATAATAAGGTGTCATCAACATACCGAAAGTAAAAGGGCAAAACAAAATCTAGCTTCTTGAAAGCAACCATTAATGTTGAAAACTTTATATTTCTGCGAGCGAATCTTCCATTCTTTCGTTGTCAAAACTGTTTTCTGCATAATCTTTCTTTTACAACGTCAATTTTCAAGCTTTTAGTAAGTAATACTGCCTCTTTAATAAAATAGATTTATTTAATGCAAAGTAGAATTTAAATTGTTAAATAATAGCGATGTTATAAGCAAAATCGCCTTTGCTCCACCGGTCGGCGCTGCCCCTCCTTCCCCTACATAAATCTAATGCAATGTCATTCAAATAAAATTTATTAACGATAAAGTGTTTGTTGTTGTTTTTATTCTTCAAGCGCTAATCGGATTTGATTTTTCCCAACTCTGTATTATACTAGTTGAGTCTTAATAATCTGTAATGCATACCAGAACTCTATATTTGAAATAGAATGTTCACCGGCAGAGAAGAATGCGAGTGGAGGTTACCACCGAGTAAACGGGACCAGAGTGGAGCCTTCCTGATCGATAGAAGTCCCATCTACTTTGAGCCTTTATTAAATTACTTAAGGCACGGGCAATTAATTCTTGATCTCAATCTCAACGCCAAAGGTTCGTTCAGCGAAGTACATATTTTGTAATTACGCTTGCATGAAGCTTGGAAAATTGTCGAATCAAAGGTAATAGCCGAGAGGAAGTGCTTTCAAGGCTCCTTAGCTATTTCGTTTAAATTTAAAAGAAAATCTAATATAATAAATAATCATAGAGACATTTGATTTACTCTCCTTGCATTTGACGTATCAATTTAGGAAGCTCTAAATTCAGGAATTATTTACTTGCCTTGACATTAAATCTAACCTCAGATATGGCTGCAAAATTTACAGTTTTTTTTATATTTTCTTAGAATATCTCTATTGGTAATGTTTCGTCTTGGCATGTATATTATTTTTGGATTATTAACTGAAGTACACATTCGATTCGTTGCAGAAAATCCAGTATCACTCTCTTTAGCAATTGAATCCAATTCTTGAGATGTTGTATTTTGTTGTTCAAGTAGTTCAGTTGGTTGCTTCAAAAATAAATATAACTTATTACCATAGATATGCTTACTCAAGTGTTCGTGCGAATCGTAAAGAAACATTTTTATCGAAATGGAATTCAAATCTGAATCAAATTTTGTTTGACGTACAGTCTTCCCCGAGCTGGTCAGCGCTCTTTTATTCGAGTCCATCATTTTATAAAAAACATCCTTTTTTGCGTAAAAAAATAGGACCTAATTTACTTGTAACCTTTGTGTGTTTTCACACTGTTTATAAATTTCTTCTAGTATATTGTCCAGAGCAATCTGACTTGTTTGGAATTTTTTTGTTGGTTATAAAAAGCGATGTAAGTGAAGTTTTAATTGAAAGTGGGTCATAAAGAAGAATTTCTTCTTTTGTTTTTCGAGCAAGCCTTTATTAAGAAAAATTGTAGTATTAAATTACCCACTAAATTGTCTAATATTGTCTCTTTAAAAAATATTGTAGTGCATATTTGATTTTCCGAACAATTTAGGAGTTTTGGAAGAGGCTCGCTTTTATGGAATCGAAGGAGCAGTCAGTATTTTGGAAGAAATGGCAATTGATGAAGAAAAACGGGAAAAGGGAACAGCATCCCTTACTCGACATGATGTGTTGAAAGCTATTATGTGCACACCTATTTCTTCCGAATTACGATTTCAAGGCGTTAATTTAGTTGGAGCCGATCTTTCCAGACTGGATCTGAGAAATATTAATTTTAAGGTAAAGTAGTCTCTATATTTTACCATCTCCTTATTATCGGCTGGTGTATTATTTAAAATGAGATATTGAAAAATATAACTATATGTAATATAGAAAAACTGTATGGATAGATGTATAATTAGTACTAATCATCATTAGTGGAAATGCCACTCTTTTTTCAACTCGAAAAACGCCCATCTGAACTAAAAAAATAATTCCACGCCTTTTCCAACTCGAAAAACGCCCATCTCACCTTTAAAAAATTGTGCGACGAATTTTTCATCTCAGAGAAAGCTTTTCTGACCTCAAATGATAATTCCACGCCTTTTCCAACTCGAAAAATGCCCATTTCACCTTTAACAGTCATGTAGCGCCTTTTCCAACTCGAAAAACGCCCATTTGACCACAAATAATCATTCGACGCCTTTTCCAACTCGATAAATTCTCATTTCACATTAAAAAAATGTGCGACGCATTTTCCAGCTCAAAAAACATCCATTTGATATTAAGGCCATGTGACGAGTGGGTCACGTGACCTTAAATAATAATTCTACACCTTTTCCGACTCGAAAAACGCCCATTTCACCTCCAAAATCATTTCACGCCTTGTTCATCTTGAGAAATGCCCATCTATCTGGAACTATCTGAAATCTTTGTGAAATCTTTTAACTCTATCCGAAATCTTTGCTAAATATTTGAAATCTTTGTTAAATCCTTGAGAAGTCATTGCAACCTTTGTCAAATCTTTGGAAATATTTGCGAAATATGTGGTAATATTTGTGAAATTATTTAAACCTTTTTGAAATTTTTAGGAAATCATTGATACCTTTTTAATCTATCCGAAGTCATTGAAATCTTTGTCTCTTTGTAATCTATCTGAAATCTTTGTGAAATAGTTGAAATTTTTCTGAAATCTTTGGAAATACTTGAAATATTTTTGACATACACTACCATCGGAAATTGTGAGCACGACTCTTGTGAGCGCTATTAAAAATCACTGCTGACTTCGAACTACGATATTTGTGTGAACAAAAGAAATTAGCAATTTGTTTAAAAACAGTTGGAAAGCTTATGAAATTCAACGTCTAGTGGTACCCAACAAATATTTTTTTGACTTTCTGAAAGTAATACGGCACGTGAGAAGTTTAAAAAAAATTCAAGATCTTCTCAAATTTTCTACCACAACTTCAACATTTAACGCGACCTAGGGAAATTTTTTCAAAAGCCTCAAAATTATACGACATCGAGTCTGAAATCTTATCTTCAATTTAAATCAAGCTTTCAAGTTTCAGCACGATTATTCCATTGAACAACGCCATTATATTATCTAACCTCAACCTGACATGAGTACGCAAGCGCATACGTGTTTGTGAAACTTTCAAACGTTTCAGAAACTTTGGTCCCGTGAAACGTTTCATTGTTTCATGAAACTTCCAATGTTTCAATGAAATGTTTCATGGACTTACAACCCTACACGTTCTTAGGGACCAAAAAGAAAGATCGAGTTCGTTCAACAGCTTATTTTGGACAAAAATTAAAAAAGTTAGAGCATTTTCAAAATTTTTAAGACCATTTTTTTCGAGATTTAAAAATTCTATGTACGGCTATTCGTAGTACACGGAAAGACGAACAATTTATCCTTACAACTTTTTTCGATGAAAAGAAAATTATCAGAGTTATTACATTTACATATTTTTTTAAAAATGAAAATTTTAAGCCAAACCATGCACGATGTGAAAAAATTCAAGAGAAGAAAAATGTTGCTTTTTGAAAGCAATTTTGATCGCACAAAAATAATACAAAATTCCATTTTACAGTCAAACCATGCAAGATAAGAAAAAATATGAATATAGAAAAATATTGCACCTTAAAAAGATCGATAAATTTGTTATTAAACACTTTCTGATAGGACGCGTAGTTTTTTGTTTTATTCGTAAAAAAAACATTAAAAATAACAAAATTAAATTTGTGGACAAACGACCCAAGCTACGAAAAAAATAAATACACAAAAGTCGTTCAACCAAGAAAGAGATACACATTTTTAACTATCATTTTTTGATAGGATGTATAGTTTTTGTTTTAATCGTGAAAAATAACATCAAAAATAAAACATTTAATTTTTCGAAAAACGACGCAAGTTACGAAAGAAAAATTACTAGACTAAAGTTGTAAACCCAACAAAAATCTATAAATTTGTCATAAATAATTTGTTGATAGGACGCGTAGTTTTAGTTTTAATCGTAAACAATAATATTAAAAATAAAAACTTAAATTGTTTCAAAAGAGACACAAGGTACGAAAAAAAAATAATAGACAAAAGTTATTCACCCAAAAAGGATCTACGAAATTGTAATGAACCATTTTTAGGTAGGATGAGTAGCTTTTCTTTTAATCGAACAAAATTAAATTAAAAATAAAAAAAAATTAAATTTTTGTAAAAATGAAAAAAGAGACGAAAAAAATGAAAAGACAAAGGTTGTTCAACCAAAAAAGATCCAAAAATTTATTATAAACTTGTGTTATCAAAATACGTTTAAAATAAAAAAATGAATAACTTCTTGGAAAAACGACGCACACATAACATTTTATTTAACAAAAATGTTCGCTCAAAGTATATCTATAATTTTTCTTAGAACCACTTTATGCTGGGATGAGTATTTTGGTTTCAATCGTAAAAAATAACATTGCAAAAAAAAGAAATTAAATTATATAGGATGCGCACATTTTTTTTACATTCTCATCATAATGAGAAGGTATTGGTTTTATGTGAAAAATGACTTGCGCGGATTTCATCAAATGTCGACGTTTTGAGACCCCCTGAGTCAGAAAAAATAGTTTTTACGTCGGTGTCTGTCGTTGTCGTCGCTGTCGTCGTTGTCATCATTGTCGTTGTAGTATGTAAACACGACATTTGAAGGAATCATCCGATTGGATTGAACTTTGGCACACTTTATAAGGATACGAAAAGAAAGGACGTGTTCGTCAGCCAGCTATTTTAGACAAAATTTCAAAAAGTTAGAGAATTTTCAAAATTTTTGAGACAATTTTTTTTTTAATTTGAAAATTGCATGTACGGCTATTTCTAGTACTCAGAAACTTGAACAATTAATCCTCATGACTTTTTTCGATAAAAAGAAAATTGTCAGAGTCATAGCATTTTCAATATAAAAAAAAATATTTTAAAAATTAACATTTTAAGCCAAACAACGCACGATACGAAAAAAGTTTCGTTTCGAAAGCCCTACAAGATTAGCATAACAACTTTTCGAATTTTTTCGAAAAATCGAAAATTCATATTTTGATCGCACAAAAAATAATGAAAAATCAAAATCTTTATCTTGCGGTCAAACTATGCAAGATACGAAAAAAGATGAATAGAGAAAAATTGTGCACCAAAAAACGATCTACAAATTTGTTATAAACTACTTTTTGATAGAAGACGTAGTTTTTGTTTCATTCCTAAAAAACTAAATTAAAAAAAGTTAAATTTTTGGACAAAAGACACAAGCTATGAAAAAATGAATAGACAAAAGTTGCTCTCTAAAAACGAGCTACAAATTTGTCATCAATAATTTTTTGATAGGACGTGTATTATATATTTGAAACGTAAAAAAACATTAGAAATAAAAAAATTAACTTTTTTGAAAAACGACACAAGATACGAAAAAAATTAATAGACAAAAATGTTCAACCAAAAAAGGATCTTCAAATTTCTTATTAATAATTTTTAGAGAGAATGAGTATATTTACTTTTAATCGTAAAAAATAAGATTAAAAATAAAAAATTAACTTTTTCGGAAACCGAAACAAGCCACAATAACATTTTGTTCAATAAAATTTTTCACCTGAATTAAATCTACAAATTTACTTCAAACCACTTTACGCTAGGATGCGTATTTTTAGTTTAAATCGTAGAAAATAACATTGAAAGTAAAAAAAATAATTTTATGAAAAAACGACACAAGTTGCAATAAAATGTTTAATAACAATTTTTTTTTAATCCGCCCTTTTTAAATTCATATTATGAATTCAATTCATTCAATTCATTCAACCAATTCATATTATGAATGTTAATAATATACAATTATTGAAATTAATGGGCCCAGGTTGGGAACCACACATAACAATTTTGTGAGGCTCTTCACGTGGGGTGATCGCTAGGGAGATTGATCAGCAGCCTGGGCCGGAGCAGTGTTGCGGAATGAACGTGTTATTTAAATAAGTTACACGAGAATTCTAGATCAATCTAAAATATCTATACTAGGTCAACTGCATAGCTGGCGCCACCACTCGGCCACCGTCAACACATAGTACATTTTCAACTCAGAGTTCCAGGGGACTGGTCTGAGACCCGGTACAAGGCACTTGATTTTACAGGTAATTCTTTTCGAGTTAATTGAAAAAATTATCGCTAAGATTTCACGATTGTGTTTATTGGAAATCGAAGAATTTGGGTAAAAAATAGCGTCAATCTTCAAAGTTTTCAACCATGATGTTTTCAAGTGTCAGTTTTCAGTGTTATCATGCTAACGATTTCAAAGTTCACTACATTTTCGCAAACTAAATATTTTTAAAGTCCCTAGAGAGGACCCCAGATCGAACTGGACCGGAAGTCAGACTTGCTACCGGAAGTTCCTATGCTGGCTTCACCGCCGTCAAAGCATCGATAACTGTAATTAGGTCATCGTAAATGAGCTTTTGTTGGAGCTCTTTATGCTTTAACGAACACATTCTCATCATGTATCTCATGCTTTGCCCTCGATTTTTTTCTCAAAATGTGATCATAGGAAAATGTTTTTTTAAATGTTCATGAATAATGCCCGGAAATTTGTTCGAATCCACAAAAAAATAAATCCATCTTTTTTTCTTGAAATAAAAAAAGATATTGAGAGGTAACGCGAGCCTCATGAGACCTAACATTTATTTCCCACAAAAAAAAGAGGTTCGTGTAAATTTTATTCACAATCCTCTATATTAGCTAAATCTAGTTGAAAATCAAAAATTTTCTTCACAATAAGCCATTAAATACAAATAAGATAATGATAAAAAAAATAATATAATATGTATAATATATTAATAATAATTAATAATAATTGTTTAAACAATTTATTATTGTTTTTAGCCATTTTCTCTCAGAATGGATATAGAAAGTGACGGTTTTTTGAAAAATTTTCCACTTTTTGTCCAATTATCAATTAGAGAGAGGTAAAAGTTTATGAATGTCAATAACCATAATTCTTTGAACAATTTATCATCATTGCTAATAATATTATCTCTGAATAATGTTACATATTGCGTTTTTGCTCAAATTTCCAAATTTTTGTCGAAGCATCAATAAGGATTTCAGAAGAAAACAACTCTCAGCATTACTCTAAAATAATATAGTTATAAACAATAATCGTTTGTTTAAATGATCATGTTTGTTCACTTGCACTAATCATTACCTTACAAAGTAAGAAGTGGACAAAAAGTTTATTAGTTCGGAAGAAACGGCAATTTTTAGCACTTATCTAAGAGAAGGTAGGTATGAACAATTTTAAATTGTTGAAATAATTACTTTTGCGGAATTGAATTGATTATTAAAACACCCTATGTGAAAAGTAGACTACGAGTTGTGAATGCTTACAATAAACCCCGGAACTTTCTAGCAGTATTCAAATTGAATATTATAAACAATAAGAATAAATTGTTAAAACTATTATTGTTTTCAACACTGATGACCTATACCTTTCTTTAATTGAAAATTGGACAAAGAGTTGAAAAATATTGAAAAAACCGCGACTTTCTATCCCATTCTGAAAGAAAGTTGCCAAAAACAATAATAAATTGTTTAAAAAATTTACTAATTGTTTCATTATCAATAAAAAGTAGTATTTAATGTACTAGAAACATTTTTCATTTCAAAAAACGCAAAAAGGTCATAGTTAGCGCCAAAAACTCGCAAAACCCATTTTTTCGCTTATGGGTTTTTTTTGGAACCCTATGAAACAGGCTTATAGGGGTGATATTCAAAAAGTAATATTTTATTAGTATTCTATGGATAATTTTGGAAAGAAAGGTTAAGTTTCAACACGATTCAGCTAATATTGAGGATTCTGAATAAAATTTACAAAAACATGAGGCTTGCTATTCTCATTTAAATACTGAATTCTTTGTCAAAAATTTTGTCGCAATAATTTACTTTTTTTTAACCACAGGCTCGCAGCGGACATGAATCTGCTTTAATCTAGGTTTGAAAATAGTTCTTAGCCCTGGGGCAGACCTGGGTTTTTATCCTGGCCACTTGGACCAAGTTGTAAGCAAAGACCAGGTTTTTTCGAGAAGTGTGCTATGTGGGTTTTGTAAATTAGTAACGAATTATTATTAGTAGTTAATGTTTTGTTTACAGATTTTATAAAAATGTTTGTTTTATAAGTTACCCGTCACTGTGGCTCACATGTCGTACTCTATAACAATTTAAGATTTGGCGACTGAGGCCTACTGGAGTATCTTTTATTTCATCTGGGGTTAATGGGGTAATCTTGCCGCTTTCCATGTTGATTTTTGCCCGTCCTTTATTTTCAATGCGAGGATTATATCTATATATTCCAACAAGAACATTAGTACTCTCCAATATTGCAAAGACGTCACCATCGAATGTTGATAATACAATTTGTTCTCCAGTTGGAATGGAAAGATAGACGTTTCGTCCTGCTAGTATATTAAGTTGTTTATGTGCAGGAAAAGTGTATTTTCGAAGTTCAAATTCCCGGTCCAGATTTTTATAAGGACTTAACCGAATAAATTCAAGTTGGTCAAGTCCATATTCATGTCTGTCTGAAGAAGGGAGCATGGTAGGTGGAGTTATATACCTGGCAGGAGGAGACCGGGTCCTTGGACGAAGAGGATTTTTGTCAGGAGAAGAAGAATTGTTGAGAGGATGAGGTCCTGCAGGTGGAACAGAATTCGCATTAGGATGTTGTCTGTCAGCAGTAGGAGAAAATCGGCCGCCACGGGGAACACCGGGAATAGGGGCACCATTAGGCAAAAATTCGAATTGTGAACCTAACTCTGCAAAACCAAACAGACGATTACTTCTTTCCTTCTTAACACACAGCACAGTTAATATAATAGTAATATAATCAATAATATAATATAATAATAATAAAAAAATATCATTATATATTTATATGTATATATATATAAGGACCCTGAGCTTGTGGATATAAGTGTTATTAGACATCTTAACACTGGAGAAACCTATACATACCGGGTTCAATGACTTGATGAACTATTTTCAAAAAATTATCATTTTTTTGTATATATTTTTTGAATTTTTTTTTTGAATTTTGTATTTTGTTTTTTTAAATTAGAAAAAAAATTATAAATTAGATACATTTTTTTAAAGATACTTTTCTTAGTATACCATTTTTTAAGATTCTTTTTAAGATTTACGATTAACGTTTTAATAGACTACGAAACCCTTTTTTTTGTATAGGCGTGCGGCGTCTACTTTGACTAATTTTTATAGTTGTAAAATTTCACTATTAAATTTTTTATTAAGAATTTATCTTTTTTGGTTGAAACTTAAACTATTTTTTTAAACATTTATTTTATTGTTTCAAGATGTATCTATTTTGTTTGAAAATTAATTGTTTTCTCTGAAAATTTAACTATTGAATTTTTTGTTGAAAATTGATCGTTTTTAGATAAAAATTTAGCTATTTGGTTGAAAATTTGTGTATGTTGTTGTAAGTTCTTCTCTTTTGGTAGAAAATTATTCTTCTTGATTGAAAATTCAACTACTGCTTGGTTCAAAGTTGAACGAGTTTGTTAAACATTCATTTCTTTTAAAGATTTACCTCTTTGGTTGAGAATTCATCATTTTAGTTTAAAATTCAACTATTTGGCTGGAAATTACCTTTTTCGTTCAAAATTTATATTTTCGGGTTAAAAATATAAATGTTTTGTAAAAAGTTGTCTTTTTGGCTTGAAAATGTAAATGTTTTGTAGAGAATTCGTATCCTTTTTTGAATTAAACTCTTTTTGATTGAAAATTAGAATATTTTTCAGGTGAAATATCAACTATTATATATTTTTTTTAGCAATATTCTTTTTTATTGAAAATTCAACTAGTTGATTGAAAGTTGAATTTATTTTTTAGAAATGCATTTTTCAATTGAAGATTTATCATTTTAGTCGAAAATTCAAATGTTTTGTTGAAAATTTGATTATTTTGTTAAAAATTCAACTATTTTATTGAAACGTCATTTTTTTCGAAAATATCACTGTTTGGTTAAAAATTCGTCCTTTTGAATTCAAAATTCAACTGTTTTCTAAAAAATTCATTTCTTTCCTTGAAAATTGAACAACTTGGTTCAAAATGCAACTGTTTTGGGTTGAAGTTTAATCATATATTTTTTGTATCAGAACTCGACGAATCGAAAATATTTGGTTAAAAAATCATCTTAAAAGCTTAAAAGTTCAACTATTTGGTTGTAAATGCAACTGTGTGGTTGCCAATTAAATTTTTGTTTGACAATTCGTCTGTTTGTTTTGAAAATTTAACGAGTTTGTTAGAAAGTCATGTTTTTTTCGAAAATGCAACTGTTTGGTTAAAACTTCGTCTTTTTGGGTAGAAAATACGTCCCTCTAGATTGATAATTTATCTTTTTTGATAGAAAAGTTCTGGGTTGAAAATACCTCTTACTTCGTTGAAAATTCAACTGTCATCTAAAAATTACGTCTATTTGTATTGAAGATTCCCACTATTTGTTTAAAAATGCAACTCTGCGTGGATGAAGTTCAATCTTTTTTGTTTGGAAATTCGACAATTTGGTTGAAAATTCAACTATTTGGTTCAAAATTCAATTTCTTTGTTGAAAATTCCATCTTTTTTGCTTGAAAGTTTATCTATTTGGTTGTAAATACAATTGCTTGGTCTAAAATAAATTTGTTTGTTGGTCGATAAATCATCTTTCTTGGTTAAAAATTCATCCGTTCTGGTTTAAAAGACAACTTTTTTTCTAGAACATTCGACTTTTATAAGCCTTTTTTTATAAGGGTATGTCTGTGTTCATTTTTTCTTTGAATCACAATTAATTGAGTTTGCCGTAGAACAAGTTCTTTAATAACGCAATTTCTTTGATTCTGAGCCGTGGAACTAGAAAACCCCTTTAAGTGGATAATCATGATCCAAGTCTACTATGTAGCTGTCAAACTCTATATAGAATCGGAAGATACAACAAAAAAGTGAAAAAGTAATAACGGTTTAGCTTTAACAAACTTTGTATTAATAGCTATTTGTTCTTGATATATATACCACCCATCTCACGGTTTTAATTTTGAGTTTGGAATTTGGAAATTTATGTGCTAAATAGAAAAAATTTATTTTGTATTATTAAAAAGTTAATAAGTTAAAATTAAAAGTTCATTCAAAATTGATCAGTTTTAAATTATAAGCTTTTAGGAGTAACAAATATGAATGAAAAGCTTTCTCAAAATTATCCAAAAAATGGTATAATTTTTTATAATTTGATAATTCCAAATTGAATATTCAAAATATTGAACGAAATCATATTGAAACATTTGAACACAAAAAATCTTCAAAATCAATACTTTTGAATGAAAAGTCAGAATCGAAAGTGTAAATATTGAAATTATTTCAGAATTATTCAGTTTTAAATTATAAGCTTTTAAGAATCACACAGTTAAATATAAAGCTCTCTCATAAATCAACCATTTTCAACTGAATCAATTAGAGGAGGAAACTCTATGTAACAATTTAAATATGTACGACATAAGAACAAGCCTGGTCGCTGATCTAGACAAAAGGAGAAAACAGATGGTAGAAAGCTTTGAAAAAAATGGGGTTTTTGTCCTGAATGGGAGAACTAAAAGCGACTGCCCAGTTCAGTGTACATTCCTAACAGAAAAAAGTTCTTCAATTATAGATTTTGCCTGGTCTAATAGCGTGGGAATTCAGTCAATCGAAGATTTCCAAGTGCTGAGAGTTCCAACTTCGAGCACCCCTTTTTTTACGTGGAATAATCACTGCTGATAAATTTATAGAAATTATCTAGTACCCACCGAATATTAACTCTGCAATGTTGTCGATAGATGACCATTCAAAAAATCTAATTAATGCTATTAAAGAGACAGCGACATAACTTAACATGACCGCAAAACCGTCTAAAAAACTGAGTCGTTCGAAGCCGTGGTTTGATACACAATGCAGAAAAAGTAAAAGAGAGCTGAAACCTATTATATCTAATGTATATTATATTTATTTCTGTACCTCGATCTGGTACTGCTTATTTAGATATTGCAAAATAATGAACAATTTTTATTTTTCGTGATGACTTCAATATTTTTTCCTCAGATTGCACTAATTTTTATTCCCAGCTGCTCTGAAGATGCTCCTAGTTCGAGCGCGCAAATCAAAAACTGTACAGTTCAGTTTTAAGAATCATTAATTAATTTATATTTGCAGTTGATCAAGTGAAAATATTTTTCAACCAAAATCTTCGTTTTCAAACGCTTCTCATTTTTAATTGCTTAGTTTTTTAAAACTGCACTTTGAAATTCTTTTAGTTGAAATGTACGCTTAAAAATTAAGATCTAAAATGGAAATCTTTTGAAGTGAAAGATTTTCAAATCACCCATTCTAAACATAATAATATAGAAATGGAAAGAGATAGCAATTTAACTCATAATTTAAAAAATGTTTGGAATCGAATTTGGACCGACTTTTTTCACCCTTTTCAGTAGCGAATCATTTGCCTGATTAATGACATTATAACATAATACATAAATAAATATAATGAATTGAATGAACAAAATATAAGGAAATTTTTGTGCAAGCTTGATACTGTATCATAGTATTAAAATTGTGTATCAGGAGAGAAGGGTGCAACCCACCTAAAAGTTTCGAGACAGCCTGCTTTTTCCTACTACTGTGGCACGTGTCTTGCCTCATTAAACTCAATCTTATTCTGAGCGATTTTTATCGCTGAAATACAATTTTCATTAACTTGCATGCATAATATTGAAAACAGTGTACATTACCCTACGCTTGCCAAAAGTTAAAATGGGCCGTAAGGTCCTTCTGTACTGTTGAATCACCAAGGGTGGATGGAATTTATTCAGCGCTTTTGAAAAAAGGCATGGATTTAGTCGTCCCTTCTCTGACAAAATCATTTAGGGCAGGTATAGCCTTTGAACACTATTGGCATGGAAGGATGGCAGAGTGGCCTTCATACGCAAACCTGGGAAGGAGGGTTACACTGCTGCAAAATATTTTCGAACAAACAGCCTAACGTCTCTTATCCCGAAGAAGTTGAAGAAGCTGTTGAAGAGATACATTAGAGATGATGTGCTCTTGCCCTCCCCACTGCATAGAGAGCGGCATGCTTTTCAGGCAGGTTGCTGGGTAGAAACTGCGTTCATTGTTGTTGTGGAAAAATTGGAGCAGGATGAGAAACAAAAGGGGTATGCTGTGGGCAACTTCTTGGATACAGAGAGTGCTTTCAGCAATACTCCTCCAGACGTCGCCTGTCGAAAGGCTTCGAGATGTAGCATGCCGCACCAGCTTGTATGCTGGATAGAAAGCATGCTAAGCTCCACAAGGATGCCCACAGGGGGTGTCCTGTCGCCCCTCCTGTGGTGGATTGTGGTGAAAAGCCTCTTTCGAAAGCTAAATAAAGAGATGTATTATACTCAGGGATATACGGATGACTCTGTAATCCTAGTCAGGGGAACTCTTCTGGAAACACTGATGGGTCCTATGAGGTCGGCGCTGCGCATCGTAGAGCTTCGGTGCGATAGCTCAGGGCACTTGGCAAATCCAGAAAAGACCAACCTGTTCATTTTCACGCAAAATTTGGAAGTTCCAAAAGTTGACGCTTCTGTATTTTGCAGTAAGGAGCTGATGTTTCCAGATTCAGTTAGATATCTGTAAGTAATCCTAGATAGCAAGCTAAATTGGGTAAAGTACCTGGGGACTCAATGCAGAAAGTTTGGCTTGACTTTTTGGATGAGCAGGAGACCCTTTGGGTTTACGTGGGGTCTAGAGCCTAAAATACTTGCATGGCTCTACTCTGCTATCCTGAAACACAGACTTTCACATGCGTTATTGGTCTGGTGGCCACGGGCGGAACCTAAAACAATGCATGACAGGCTGCAAAGATTTCAAACGCTAGCATATAGGGGTTTGGCTGAAGCAATAAGGACTACGCCCACAGTGGCGATAGGATTCATGCTTTGTGAAGAATCCCTACATGTTGCGATAACCGCTAGAACGGCACACGCGATTCGCCGCCTTGCAAGAGCAAATAGATGGACTCGGGGGACTAGACACACTAGGCTCCCAAGTGATATCAGCGCACTGCTGATTCTACAGATAAGGGAAGATAAAGTAACAAAAAGCTTCAACTTTGCCAAAGCTTTGCTTTTCACAGATCCCTTACTGTGGAAAGCAAATGGTAACCCTCTTCTCCAAGGGAAAATTTGGTGTACATATGGCTCCATGGAAGAGGGAGGGTCAGGAGCAGCTGAAGCTGCCGGTAGACAGATTAGGATCTGTTCAGACAGCCAAGCGATACTAACTGCAATAGGGTAACCAGAGATAACATCAGAACTGGTTCGAAAGTACAAAAAGGCATCAAACCAAGTTGCAGAAAGAAGCAATGTGGCCCTTATAGGGGTCCCTGGTTACACAGGGACCAAGGGCAACGTAAAGGCGGACCAGTTGGCAAAACATGTCGCAGCAAGTGAATACATAGGACCAGAACCGGTACTGGGAATAGTGTCTTGCTGTGTCGGTATGGCCATCAAAAGCTGAATCCGAACAAAACACCGGGAATACTGGGAACGAATCCAGGGCTGCCGCCATGCGAAATCCATCCTGAGTTATACCTATAGGATTGGCAGAGCCAGGGAAATTCTGGGTTTACCCAAGAAAGATATAAGGACAGTAGTACAGATCCTAACAGGGCACAACCACTTGAACTATTATATGCACAAAATGGGGTATAACCCCACGACAGAGTGCAGGAGATGCGGCAGGAATGACGAAACATCCCTGCATGTATTATGCCAGTAACTAGCATGAGCTAGGCTCAAGAAACAGACCCGCGGTGCCCATTTTATGGGACCAGAGGGAATTACAACGTGATCAGTAGTCGACATACTAGGTTTCGTCGAGAGGTCTGGGGTCGACTGCTAAAAGTGGATAGGTAAGGGTGTGGCAGCATTCAAACAAGATAGATAATTATTATTGTTTGAGATCATATGTAATATAAAAATTAAAAACTGAACATATTTAGTATTTACATTTCTAAATTAATTTTTGTTCCATATTTCTTCAGTCATCAAATTTTTTTTTTGCTTAAAATTATAGTTTGTAATATTAAATTAAATTATTTCATGTTACTTTTGAAATAAAAAATGGTATTAACTATTTGTGTAAAAAAGAACCTTTTTTCGTTCATTCAATTTTCGAGCACTTGGACTGAAGCCGCTGGCACCACCTAGCGGAAAAACTCACCAACTATCATTTTGTCTGGTGATCACCTACTATATCGTCAGTCGGTGTATATACATACACCTCAAAACACTTGAAAATTGTATTGCATGTACCTTCTAAAATCTAAATTAAACTATGTTGTTAAAAATTAAATTTTTTATTAAAAAATGGAACTCTTTATTTTTGCCTTAACGAATGATATATTAAGTTGGAAATGCATTTCTTTGGTTGAAAATAAAAAAATAGTTCTATTAATTACATAATTTAAATATCCAGATGAACAAAATCATTTGAACAAATTTTATTCTTAGCTCTTAGCCTGAAGCCGCTGTTACCACCTAGCGGCTAAACTCTTCAACTATAATCGTAGCTGGTGATTACCTACTATATCGACAGTCGGTGTATACACATTCTTCTCAAAACACTTGAAAATTGATTTGGAGGTGCCTTCTAAATGACTCGTACCTCGTACCCGCACTAATAGATGAATTTTGAAGCATTTTTTAAAAAGCTTCGAAGCAGAAATTTAAACATTTTTTGTTGAAAATTCGTTGTTTTTTCGTTGCTAATTCAATTTTTCAAACCGGACATTCAACTAATCCATTTTTTGTTGAAAATTCTTTTTTTTTTCGGGTTGAAAATTCATTTTTTTATCAGAAAATTCATTCCTTTCGTTCAAAATCAAACTATGTAGTTAAAAATTCAATTTTTTATCTGAAAAATTAACTATTTCCTTTATTTTTTGAAAACTTATCTCTTTTAGTTAAAAATTCGTTCCTTCGGTTAAAAATTTAGCTACATATTTTGTTGGAAATTAGTTTTTTTTTGTTAAAAATTACTTTTTTTTAAATCAACTTTTTTAAATAAAAACTGAACTATTCCATTTTTTATTAAAAATTACTGTTTTTAGTTGAAAAACTTTTTCTTCAAATGAAAGTTTAATTTTTTTGATAAAAATTCGTTTTTTTTTTTTTTATTCAAAATTAATGTTTTTAACAGTAAATTAAAATATTTCATGATCCTCAACTAAATCAACTCATGATCCTCATTTAAAAATATATACTTTTGGTTGATAATTAAACTTTTTGGCTGAAAATTCGTTGTTGTTTTGGTGAAAAATCAATTTTTTAACCCAGAAATTCAATTAATTCATTTTTGGTTGAAAGTGTAACTTTTTTTTGAAAATTCGTTCTTTTTTTGTTGAAAATTAATTTTTTTTTTATTGGAAAATTCATTTCTTTCGTTCAAAATCAAACTATGTAGCTAAAAATTCAATTTTTTATCTAAAAAATTACCCATTTCCTTTATTTTTTGAAAACTTATCTCTTTTACTTAAAAATACATTACATTGCTTAAAAGTTTAGCCACATATTTTGTTGGAAATTAGTTTTTTTTGTTAAAAATTACTTTTTTTTTAAATTAACTTTTTTAACTAAAAACTGGACTATTCCATTTTTTATGAAAAATTACTGTTTTTAGTTGAAAAACTTTTTCTTCAAGTGAAAGTTTAATTTTTTTGATAAAAATTCATTTTTTTTCAAATCAAAATTAATGTTTTTAACAGTAAATTAAAATATTTCATGATTAGTTGAAAACTGATTATTTTGAGTTGAAAATTAATCAATTTAGTTAAAAATTTAACTATTTTATTGAAAATTCATTCTTCTTTGGTTCAAAATGAATTTTTTTTAACAGTTAATTAAATTATTTCATGTTTGGCTGAAAGCTTATCTTTTTTTGTTGAAAATTCATTTCTTTAGTTGAAAATTGAAATATTTTTATGAAAATTCGTTTTTCCTTGTTGAAAATTAACTTTTTAAACTGAAATAAATATTCCGTTTTGGATTTTGATTGAAAATTATTTTCTTCAGTGGAAAACTGCTTTCTGGTAGAAATTACTTGTTTAAAAATTAATTTGTTTGGTTGAAAATTTAAATATATTGCCGAAATTTCGTTTTATTTGGTAGAAGATTATAATTTTACTGAAAAGTAAACTATCTCAATGAATGAAATCATTCTAAAAAAATCTTCCTTTCAGTAGAAAATTAATCTTCTCATTTGAAAATTCATCGTTTTGGCAGAAAATTGAACTATTTGTGCAAAAGGAACCATTTTTCTTTTATCCAATTTAAATTTTCGCGCACTTGGATTAAAGCCGCTGGCACCACCTAGCGGCTAAACTCTCCAACTATCATCGTAGCTGGTGATTACCTACTATATCGACAGTCGGTGTATGTACATAAATCTCAAAACACTTGAAAATTGATTTGGAGGTACCTTCTAATTGACTCACACCCGCAGTGATAGACGAATTTTGAAGTATTTTTTAAAAAGCCTTAAAGCACAAGAGCACTACAATTTTGGTTTCATTAATTACATCATTTAAATATCTCAAGGAATAAAATCATTTTAAAAATCGTTTTTCAGTAGAAAATAAATATTCTTATTTAAAAATCTATCTTTTTGGTAGAAAATTAAACATTTTTTGTTAAAAATTCGTTATTTTCGTTACTAATTCACTTTTTTTAACCGGACAAGTAACTTATCCATTTTTGGTTGAAAGTGTAACTTTTTGTTGAAAATTCGTTTTTTAAATTAAGGCCATGTAACGAGTATACCAGCTGATCAACTCAGTTCTGAGATCAAAATTTGTTCACCCATATTTAAAAATAAAAGTTAAAATAACGTGGAAATATTTTCGGAAAATATTAATCGTATGAAATCATTTGCGATGATGTAGGTACAAAATTAGGAGCATGGTGTAGTTTGCAGTTCTTCTTTTACCGCTGTCAGGCTTACCTAGCGGCCGCGAGTGTTGGAGGTGACAGCAGTCTTCTTTGGATGCTCTCTTAGAACCACCATGTATCACTCTATAGGTTTTCAGTCGCTTGCTTCCTGATGGTCCAGAAAGTTTATTACAATGCGACAGGTGTTTGATAAAACTGCCTTCTGAGCTTCTGCCAGTACCCTACTGACTCCTAAATATTTAAGATGTTCAGTGCACCTTGCATGCACATTGCCTGTAACCGCAATCACAATGGGATGAATAGATGCATGTTTCACATTCCTCCATATCGACAATTATGGAAAATTAATGTCTCAGGCTTAAGATGGTTACAGCCCAATATGTCAAAGGCATTTTTGGTTAGAGCTGGATGTTTTTTCATCAATTTTTTTTAGTTGTATGCACGAGGCTGTGTCCGTATATATTATCAGTCACGGAAGCATTATTTTAATGCAATCAAGTGATCTGATAAGAGCGTGGGCCTTGACATATTGGGCAAAGCCTGGTTCTCACCCAATCATTCACGGACTGGGTTGCAGCCAAGTGCATGATGGGGGGCCTCTACAGCTTAAGGTGGGATCCGAACAACCAAAGCCTCGGTAAAGGTACATAGAAAAATTTCAAGAGGTACTGGCTCAGGGATCGAACCCCGAACCTCTAAATTGAAGTCCGAGCGTCTAACCAAATAACCGAAAAACTCTCTCAGACCTATGATACACTTTTCCTTGTTTTTACTCCCCAAGATTTTATTGGGGGAAGTTTTGTTAGGTTGTTTTTTAGAAATTAATTTCTCCAGTTTTCAAGAGATTAAAAATAGCCCAAAAGTAGGGCATTCTGGTGGTTCTGGGTTCTGGTGGCATACAGGGAAAAATATGTATGTAATGTACATGTTGCAGGACTTTTTGAAGGTGGGATTCAAGCGCTGTTGATCTCTCACGTGATTATTGCCTTGGTTCTGCGCTGGCCGGATGTCAGTCAATCTAGACACATAAATATCTGAAGGTTCAGTGGGTAATAAACCTCGCTGATATGAAAAATTGTAAGATGTGAAATAAACAACTTGTTTTCGTTGAATTTTGAAACATCACTCATTACAGAAAATCATTGCAAGTGAAAAGTGAAGAGTAGGAAGTAGAATGTTAGGTATGGGAAGTGGGATCTCGGCCCCTTGGTTAGTATATAAGTGAACATATTCAAAAAATTTCACCGTTTTCGTTCAGAACATCTTTCAGAATTACTTTTTAACTCACTCTTGCCCGATCTATCTTGCAGCAATGAAAATTATCATTTCGTCCCTTCCCTGCATGGTTTTCATTGTTTCAACTAGTGAGTGTAATATAATAAACGTAATATTAATATTCAGGTAGGTTTTTTCATATTGATATTATTATTACTACTAACCATAATGTTATTTTATTTTGGACTTGAAATAGAATTAGACATTTGAATTGTTTGCTACAGAAATTTCCGTAAAATTAGCTGCAGACGGAAAATACCGTAGAACACAGTTATTATCAGGGCTTTTACACTGATAAAAGTTACTTTTCATATTATTTTGGTCCCTGCAACTGATCCAAAAGCGAAATCTTTCTATCACTTCATACTCGTATATATCGGCTATGTCATTTTTTAACTCAATTATTTCCAAAAAACTGACGTTAATGAAGGATTTTGCTTTCGAATTTTGATTCAGAGAACTTTGCTGGATTTTTAAGCAGAATCATCATTTTTAAATCATGCGCTCAAATTATTGAAAAATCCATACAAGTCATCCTGCATGTGTGGAAACCTCATCAATTCAAGAGCAAATCCTACTAATCTCACAGTGAAAATATTGTGAAATATTTGGCGATATTGTGAAACTTGTAAATTGGATGTGTGAACTTCACCAAAATCACGTGTTTACAATTTATTACATCTGAATGGAAATAATATACTTTTTGCACAATTGATGTACTTTATCTTGCTTTGCTAACGTAAACAAAATGCTTTCAATACGGGCACTCCCATTAATATAACCGAGATTACTAGCACAAAACTAAATCATTAAAGAAATTTATCATTTGTTTTATTTCATCCATGAAATTAAAAGAAAAAACTGTTCATTAGGTTAACACTCAATTATTTAATAGCTTTACAAAATTGTTCATAAAAACGAATTTTCGCATTTTTGCGGGCAACAACGAAAGATATAATATACACGTTTGGATCAGTCTTAACCAAATGTATCTTACGTATCAGAATTTTCCATTGGACAACAATATTATAGAATGAAACTATTATTCTCAGTAAAAAATTCTCACCTTATTTCATTTCGATCTCCTCTAATATCAGGGTGACTTTTTTTTAATTCAACTTGGCACCCCTAAAAATTGTTACTTTTGCGGAGAAAATGACCTATGATTTGTTTCAGCATTATAAAAATAAATATTCAGAGGTAGCTCAAGGCCATTTGAGGGCAACAATGCTAATTCCTAATTAAATGGACGCTATTCGTTGATGATTTATTTATGGCGCATAGGAATTGTGTTCTCTACAATTCACTATTGCACTCAGATTTAATTAAGATTTTTACAATCACTTCCAAAGGTAGTTCAAGGCTATTTCAGAGAAAAAATCGCGATTTTTAATTAAATTAACGTTGTTTATTGATTATTCATTTCTGGCGCGTATGAATTGTGTCCTTTGCAATTCAATATTGCACTCAGATTTTTTTTTCAGATTTTTATAATGACATTCAAAGGTGGCTCAAGGTTATTTTCTTAATAACCTGTTGAATCAATTAAGTTTTCTCCATAGTTTTTTTTATAGAGAAACAGTGTCAAATTATTCATTTCGGCAAAAAAAATTAGTCAAGTTGTTTGATACATGTTGGTCATATTATTTGAATGACATTCAAGGTCATTTTCCAAAAATTATATAAATTTTCATCAAAAAAGGTTATTTTCAAAAAAAGAGTTGAATCCTTAACAAAAACAAATTAATTATGAACCAAACAGTTGAATTTCTAACTAAAATTTTTTATTTTTACCAAAAAAGACGAATTTAAAAAAAATGCATAAATTTTTAACAAAATAGTCGAATTTTCAACCCGAACATATGAATTTTTGAAGAAAAAAAGTTAAATTTTTGAAGAAAAATTCAAATTTTCGACCAAATAGTTGAATTTTTAGTCTAAAAAATATGACTTTCTACCCATAAATGGAATAAATAAATTGTTAATGGAAAACAATAATTTTCAATGTAGGAAAGCAAATTTTTCACATAATAGTTGAATTTTCTAACAGCTTTTTGAATTTTTAAGAAAAAAGGAAGAATTCTCCACAAAAAAGTAGAATTTTCAAGAAAAAAATTTTTAATTTTCGACCAAATAGTTGAATTTTTAATCTAAAAAACATAACTCTTAAACGAAAAATGTAATAAATACATTTCCATTGAAATCCAATAATTTTTAATTTCTGAAAGCAATTTTTTTTACAAATCAGTTGAATTTTCAACCCAAATATATATATTTTCAACAAAAAAGGTTATTTTCAAAAAAAGAGTTGAATCCTCAACCATAACAGATTAATTTTGAACCAAACAATTGCATTTTTAACTAAAAAATTTAATTTTTTACAAAAAAAAAAAAATTTTCAAAAAATGCATAGATTTTTAACAAAATGGTCGAATTTCAACCCGAAAATATGAGTTTTTGAAGACAAATTTAAATTTTCGACCAAATAGTTGAATTTTTAGTCTAAAAAAAAATCACTTTTCGTCCATAAATGGAATAAATAAATTTTTAATGGAAAACAATAATTTTAAGTTTAGGAAAGCGATTTTTTTACAAAACAGTTGAATTTTCTAACTTCTTGAATTTTTAAGGAAAAAGGAAGAATTCTCCACAAAAAAGTAGAATTTTCAAGAAAAAATGTTTAATTTTCAACAAAAAATTATGAATTTTAAACCAAATAGTTTAATTTTTAATCTAAAAACCCTAGATTTTTAACCAAAAATTGAATAAATAAATTTTCATTGAAAAGCTAATAATCTTCCATTTCTAAAAGCAATTTTTTTACAAAACAGTTGAATTTTCAAGCTTTGATGATGAATTTTCTTTAAGAGAGTTGAACTTTCAACCCAAAATAGAGTGGAATTTATCGCCTTATTATATTTAATTTAAAAAGTTTTTTATAATCATTAGGGGATAAACAATTAATTTTTTTATAAGTAAAAAAAATTAATTGTAATAATTTGATTAATAAAAAATGCTGTTGATTGTTTAAATTCATGAGTTTTCTAGTTCTGATATTTTATAATTCGGCAATTTTCTGTTAGGACTTTTATTATTCGTGAATTTTCAAATTCGGTAATAATATAAACAGTTCAGGAATTTTCAAATTGGGGAATTTTATTATCTGGAAATTTTAATATCAGGAAATTTTCCAATTCGGAAATTTTATTTTGCGGGATTTTTCAGTCGTCCCGAAAAGATGAATTTTCAACAAAAAGATGATTTCTCAACAAGACATCTAGTGGTTCATATTTCAAGCAAAAAAGGCTAATTTTCAATAAAAGTAGTTAATTTTTCAAGAAATGAATAATATGTTCAAAAAGATAGTTTTTTTTGTGGGTGATTCTGAAACCAATCTATTTACATTATTAAATTTTCCAATTAGGAAAAGAAAACAATCCAATATATTTAAATGCATTTCTAAAAATTGCTAAAATTCAAAACACTCTTTTTACAAAAATGTAAATAAAAAGAAAGACTTTTTTCAAGAAAATTAAGGTAAAATATGTAAACTCAATCAAAAGAAATCTTAAATTATTCATAAGCAAATCCTGCAGATTGGAAAGAATCATGAGTAAACCTAAAAAGATGAATTTTCAATAAAAAATATAATAGTTCATATAAAAAAAAAGATTTTAATTGTAAATAAAACACAATATAATTTAAGAAAAAAATACGAATTTGGTAACAAAATAGTTGAATCCTCAACCAAAACAGATTAATTTTGAACCAAACACTGTGTGGATCAAAATTAATCTGTTTTGGTTAAAAATTTATTTTTTCCCATAAAAGACGAATTTTCAACAAAATGCATACATTTTTTATCAAATAGTTGAATTTTCAACAAGAAATATTATTTTCAACCAAAAAGGATGGATTTTCTACCAAATAGTTGAATTTTCAATCTAAAAAACATAACTTTTTAACCAAAAATGGCATTTCTAAAAGCAATTTTTTTACATAACAGTTGAATTTTCTATGAAATTGTTGAATTTTCAGGCTGAAATGATGATTTTATTTTAAACAGTTGAACTTACAACCCAAAAATATAACATTTCAACCAAAAAGGTTATTTTCAAAAAAGGAGTTGAATCCTTAACCAAAACAGATTAATTTTGAACCAAACAATTGCATTTTTAACTAAACAATTTGATCTTTTACCAAAAAGCCGAATTTTCCAAAAATGCATACATTTTTAATAAAATAGTGGTCTTTTCAACCTGAACATATGAATTTTTGAAGAAAAAAGTTAAATTTTCCACAAAAAAGTAGAATTTAAAAAAAAAATTGTTTAATTTTCGACCAAATAGTTCAATTTACCAGCCAAAATGATGAAGTTTTTACAAAACAGTTGAACTTTCAACCGAAAAATGCAAATTAAAAAAAAAAAGTTCATTTTCAAACACAGAGTTGAATTTTCAACTAAATTTATGAATTTCGAAACAAAAAAATGAATTTTTAATAATGTAGTTCAACTTTTAACCAAGGAGTGGAATCTTCAACCTAAAAAGATGGATTTTTAACAAAATTACGTGGTTTCAGATTTTGTTTATGAATGTGAACTAGGGTGGTCCAAAAAAGCATGGAAATTTTTTTTTTTTTTAATTTTAATTGGAACACCCCCCAAATTATACATAACTTTTCAAATAAAAAATTTAATTCTCTAACAAAAAAGGAATAGTTCAATTTCCAGTAAAAAAAAAGAATAATTTTTAACAAAAAAAAAGCGAATTTTCAACAAAAGAGTTTAGCTTTCAGGCTAAAAAAACGAAAGTTTTAGAAAATAGTTGACTTTCAAACCAAATGGGCGAATTTTCAAAAAAAGAATAAACTTTAACCATAAACAGTTGCAATTTGAACAAAATAGTTGAATTTTCCATAAAAAGGTTAATTTAAAAAAAAACAGATTTTTTTTAACCAGGAAAATTAATTTTCTACCAAATTGAGGAATTTTCAACAAAATACATAAATTTCCAACCAAAGACGGAATAGTCAAATTTTCAGTTGAAAAAAAAAATTTTAACCAGAAAAACGAATTTTCAACAAAATAGTTTAATTTTCAAACCAAAAGATGAATATTCAACAAAAAGAGTAAGTTTCTCAAAAAATGATATTTCACAAAAATAGTTACATTTTCAACCAAGAAGATTAATTTGCTACAAAAATAGAGGAATTTTCAATAAAATACATGAATTTTCAACAAAAAAAATGAATTTCTGAATTTTCAGTTAAAAAAATTAATTTTTAACCAAAAAAATTAATTTTCAGCAAATAGTTCAATTTTCAACCAAAGAGATGAATCTTCAACAAAAGGAGTAATTTTCTAGAATAAAAAATAAATACAAAAATTTTCAACAAAATACATCAATTTTTGAACAAATAGTTTAATTTGTAACCAAAAATATAATAGTTATATTTTCAGTAAAAATCTTAATCAAATAAAAAAGTTATCAACAAAATAGTTAAGTTTTTAACCAAAGAGATGAATTTTCAACCGAGAAGAATACTTTTCTACTAAAAAAAGATGAGTTTACAAAAAAATAGTTGAATTTTCAACAAAAAATTTTCTTTTTAACTAGAAAGATTAATTTTCCACCAAAAAAGATCAATTTTCAACAAAATACATAAATTTTCAACAAAATACATACATTTTCAAACAAAGAATTCAATTCTCTACCAAAAATGGAATAGTTG